>PVKE010011455.1:0-32500 GCA_004027555.1 Craseonycteris thonglongyai | reverse complement strand
TAAAAATTATTTTATCTTTTCTATATATTACTGTTAGAATTTTATATTGACTTCATTTTCCTTGCGTTATAATTACAAAAAGCAAAAGCACACTGATCTTGGGTGTACTTTAATGAGTGTGACAAATATATAATCCATACATTCAATCAAGATATAGATTTCCATCACTCTACTCACCTCATGCCCCTTTACTACTAACCCCCTCCCTTCTTCACCACAAAAGGCAAACAACGTTCTGATATCTAATTCTGTTGATTAGTTTTGCCTGCTCTTGAATGAAATCAAATGGAATCACACAGAATGTATTCTTTTGTGCCCAAGTTTACTCAATATGGTGTTTTTAAGACTCATTCATGTTGCTTTGTATATCAGTAGCTTGCTCCTTTTGGTTGTGAAGCAGTATTTTATGAATTTTAAAGTTTTGTGTGTAGGTTAGTTACATTATCTATACATTTTATTTGAGGATAGTACAGGGGGCCTTTCAAATATTTGTTTTAAATGGGAATGGGAGGATTTGGTCTGATAGCTTGAATACCAATAGTAAAATGGTTAGTAGCACAGAATTGATAAAAGAATGATCCAAGGTTGGAATGCAGTTCCCAATTCACTTACTTTTGAGCAGTGACTCACTAGCCTCTATAAGCCTTGTTGTACTCACCTTGCACACTAGAGATCCTAATAATAAACCCTAAGTCACTGGGTTGATGCAAGGACTAAATGAAATACCTTACGTCATGTATATGTACCTGCCACCCATTTATCATTCAATTCTTTGAGCATATGTAGTTGGGTAGAAAATGGCTTAGTACGTATCTGGATGACTTTAGGACCTGCCTCTCTCTCTCTCTCTCTGAATGCATCCATCTCCAACCAAATTTGCCTACTGATGAGCTTCCTACATCAGCCATTGCGAGGATTTGGCTCCTTTTCCAGAAGGAAGTTTACAAAAGGCCTCCTGGCTCCATCAGATGGTTTCCTCATGCCCGTATCTCTGAGTGTCTGCTGCTCTGAGGACAGTTTTGAAAGGAGATGCCTTTCCTATTACGGGACCAACTGGAAGCCAAGGTGAGGCTCAGAGAACAAGAGATCAATTAGGCTAGGAGTGACAAAGGGACAGCTGGGGTCACAGGTGGCATAACCCCAAATTCCCAGGTATATAACCATACAGAAATACAGAAATAAGGTCATACTAGCTATAAAGAAGTGCTTCATGGGAAGCTGGGATGGCTCAGTGGGTTGAGGGCTCGCTTTGCAACTCCAGGGCCCAAGAATTGAATCCTGTCCCTGGCCCATGCGACCCCGTATGCTGAGCTGGGCTGTGCCCCCAGTTCAGTTCTTGCCGGGGCAGATGCGGGAAGCTCCCGGCCCAGTTCCTGCCCTGTGCAGCCCCGCGCCCACCTGTGGAGTGAAACTATATGGAAAACTAATGCTGTCAACTATGGAGACTGCTCTGGGCCCTCCCCCTTCTCTCTGTCTCTCTGTCTCTCTCTCTGTCTCTCTCTCTTCCTCTGTCAAAACAAAACAAAACAAAACAAAAAACAATAAAATAATTTTTTTTTTTTTTAAAGAAAGAATTGCTTCAGAGCAACTCAAAAATATGTATCCATCTGGGGTCAAAGTCAAGACTCCTTTCTGCTACCAGAGTAGGACCAAGTATAGTTCTGTGTCTCTTTAGATGAGTGGCTTTTGCATCTATATGCAAAGTCACAGAACATGTACAAAAATAGAAGCCTTCAAGGCATTTGCCATTACTTCAGCTTGATAGTAAACAAAGGGGACACCCTTCACTGACAGGCAAATTAAAGGTGATAGTTTTTTAAATCATTTCAGGCAGAATACTGTATAAGCTGGTAATGGAGAAGGAGCTGAGATTTAGCTCAAGAGTTTCAGGCTGTCAGACATCTGGACCCTTTCTCACCTGACCAAAGGACAGTCAGAACTTCCATCAGGGGTCCAAGCAAATAGAGCCGCAGAAGTAACCCAAGTGCATGACCTATTGCTTCAGAACATCCTAGAGACTATCAGGCCTTCTTTCCATCCTAGGCCACGTGCATCTAGCTTGGCTCTTTGGGGGAGTGGTAGGCTAGGCCGGGTAAAAGCAGCCTAATCACACATACATGGTAACTACTGGTTAGAGGTTAGGCTGTGGCCACGGTGACCAGGGAGTCGAGGCTGAGGCTTCTGGGGAAATATTATCCATACCTTCATTTGAAACATGTAGCTAATAGACATTGGCCCACATAGAACTGGGGCTTAAATTTGAACTGCTATAACAGGGTTGCACTGCAGAGTTTTATGCCAAAAGCCTCACTACAGGCATTGACCAATTTAGAGCAGTGATTGCCAAACTTCAGTATTCGCTGGAAGCAGCTGAATGTCTCATTCACACATGGATTGTTAACCTCCAATCCCAGAGTTGAGGCTTGAGTAATACTGGGGCAAGGCCTGAGAATTTGAATTTCTAACAACCTTTCAGGTAATGTTGACACTGCTGCCCTGGAAAACGATACTGTTCAGAAGCACAGCTTAGAGCCATCAGTGACCAAAGGAAAACCTTGTTTGCACTGTGATTTTTGCTTGGAGGTGGAAAATATCCTGGGAACGCCTTCCCGAATCAGGACCTGCTGCGGAAAACGGGCTTTCAGATCCTTGCTGAGTTCCAAGCAGAAATGAACTTTTTTTTTTTAAAGATTTATTTTATTGTTTTTACTGTAATAAAGACAGAGAGGCAGAGAGAAGGGGGAGGGCTCAGAGCAGTCTCCATAGTTGTACGTCATCAGTTTTCAACATGGTTTTATTCCACACAGGTGAGCGGGGCTACACAGGTCAGGAACTGGGCTGGGGGCCCCTGCATGGGATGCACATCCCAGTTCAGCATGTGGGTCCACACGGGCCGGAGCCAGGATTCGATCCTCGGTCCCCAGGGCTGCAAAGCAAGCGCTTAACCCACCGAGCCATCCTGGCTTCCTCCAGAAATGAAATTTACTCTGGTCTACGGTTCTCATGATCACAAGCCACCTTGCCTCCTAACTCCATCTCATCCAGGACTCTTGCTCCAACCATGTGCACTGCTAGTAGCCACCTCCAAGAGACAGCCACCACGTTTTGTGCCTGTCTCTCAGCACGAAGTTATGGATCTGGCCCCGGGTCTGTGAAATTTGGTTTTCAGTAATCCCCATCACCCCCTGGGGACCCCTATTTTGTCCAAGAATAGTCAGTCTAAAGAGCAGTTTTCCATAGACAAATCTTAGAGTGAAATAATCTATCCAGTGGAGGAGAAAATAGTAAATATCCTCTGTGAAACAATTTTTTTTAATTAATCAACTTAGAAGATAGGGTAAGGTAGTAAAGAAAAAAGCTTTTTTTTTTCTTTTCTTTCAGGATGATGCAACTATATTTCCTGTTCTCAAAAACTTCTGTGTTTTATATAAAAAAGCACAGATGAAAATAGTGAGTCCCTGTGAGATAAACAGTTTGCATTCATAATTTTTGTTTCGAATGGCACAAATAAAGTCAAAGGTGTTATTACAGTATTTTTTTCTTTTTACACTAAGCCCCTAACATCTCCAGCTGGAATTGTTTGAATGAATTGTACCTTCACCTATGCATGTGAGACTCTGTGAACAAATTACACTGGCTTTGGGACAAAAAAATGAAACAATCAGTAATTCTTAGAACTCGCTCAGTCTTCTCTGCCCTTCTTATGTTGGAAGACACTTAAGAATAACGTTTATCTTCCTTTTGTTATTACCTGGAACCTATGTTCCACTTTTCAGGGTGGAAACTACATTTGCCAAGATTAAAATTCACTTGATCTTTAGGCCTTTTGTAATGTTGGCAAGAAGTAACTTCCTGTTTCCTACCAATAACAGCTTCGAGGCTACTGAGGCAGATACATATGGGTCAAATTTCCTTTCAACAATATTGGTTTAAATCTTAAATGAGAAGGGATTGTGCCAAATGCATTTCATTGGACTTCTGTGACATGTGATGAAACCACCTAACATTTCCGTGTTTCCCTTTCACACCCCCAGCTAACAAATCCCCTCCTGAACAAAGAGAGAAATGTTTGATTCTTTCACAAAGAATCTGGAGTATGTCACTGGCCTTTTAATGGAGAATAAACTCCTTTTTGGACAAACAGAGGCCACTGAGTACACAATAGACAGATTTAAATTTGATCCATCTCACAAAGGCAAGACAGAGTCAGCCTGAGAAGTTGTTGATCTTGGCATGAAATAGTTACAAGGCTCTAACCTTGTAACACTCAGGACTGTATCAACTGATCTTTGAACAAACCATAGAATGGATTTAAAAATAAGGAATACTTTTCAACTTAGGAAAAACACCATCCAGAAACATAGAAAATCCCCTAAGTCACTACAGTTGCTTGCACTAAATTCTTTAGTGTTGGGTTTAGGATTTTTTTTAATTGAAGTTTTATTTTCTGTTATACTCCCTTACTCAGATGTTATCCTATAAGTGTTTGGGGGAAAACCACAAGGCCTGAAACAATGATTATCAGGAGGATCTCTTTTCATTTTGAAAAATTCATACTTGGGAGGCCGGGATGGCTCAGCAGGTTGAGCATTCACTTTGCAGCCCCAGGATCCAAGGATCGAATCCCAGCCCCGGCCCATGTGGATCCATATGCTGAGCTGGGATGTGGCCCCCAGTTCGGTTCTTGCTGGGGTGAAGGGCCCATGCGGGAGGCCCCCACAGGGTTTCTGCCCTATGCAGCCCCCCGCCCACCTGTGTGGAATGAAACCATGTCGAAAACTGATGACATACAACTATGGAGACTGCTCTGGGCCCTCCCCCTTCTCTCTGTCTCTCTGTTTCTGTCTCTCTTCTCTATTGAAAACAATAAAATAAATCTTTTTAAAAAACAGTCGTGCCGTAATGTCTGCCCTTTAATTTTCTGCTCTCAGTCTTAACTATCCTCACTCCCCCGGCACAGTTCACGTCGAGACGCGTACAAAAGCCCTTGCCCTGTTAAGATACCAAGCAAAGAACACATGACCCAGAATTGAGATGCCTTTTCAGGCCTTGGCTCAGCTACTGACTAGCTGGGTGACTGGGCCCAAGTCACTGTGTTGGAAGAAACAAGTAAGATGGCATCTGCATATGGCTCTTAAATATACAAAGTATTGTATAGACATATTATTGTTAGCACCTCTGCCCTTGAGTTAGAGACTATTCCTGATAAAGGCCAGAGCACAAAAACTTCATCTGTAGCCTTTTGGAGCCATGGTCAAGAAAAAAAAAAAATCATAAAAAGTTCAACTGGAATATTTGTTTCTACTGGTGAAGACGCTTAGGCAGGGAATGTTAAATCACTTACCAAGATTACCCTGCTGGAACTAGAACCTTTATGTCTCCCGTTTTACTGAAGTTTCCCAGCTAACTGTTCTTTCATGGAAGAAGTATTGAGTAGAGAAGGAAGAAATAGGTTTGCAAGGTAAAAAAGTGGATACATGTGGAAGGTATTTGTACAGAATCAACCACCCAGGCTGTTGACGCTATAGAGGCTGAAGAACACCCAGTACCCACCGACTAATGAAGAGAAAGAGATGTGAGCTGGCATACGGAGGGGCAAGGAGGGATGAGTGTCTTTAGAATGTCAAGGGCAGATAAAGAAGAGGACAGGGAAAAGCCAAAATCTATGAGACGTGTGTTTGGAGGAAGTCTCCTCGGTAAAGAGGCTGAATAATTGAATCTCATATCCAATAATATCAAGAGCAAATTTGAAATATTGAATACACATGTCACATATTTGCCCTAGGAATCAAGCAATTAGGCACAGGTTGCTAATATTCCCTCCTCAGAAGAATAAAAGGCTCCACCAACCCTCAATCAGAAAAGTTTGTTACACATTATCTGAGGAAATAACTTTCTTTTTTTTTTTTTTAACTTATTCACATTTTGCACCATGACAATCTTTTTTTTTTTATACTGTTAAATTTATTAGGGTTGCATTTGTTAGTAAAAATTACATAGCTTCCAAGTGTACAACTTTATAGTACTTTGTGTATGTGTTACAAGATATGTTTAGCACCCAGTCAGATTTCTTTCCATCCCTATGTACCGTATTTAGCTCCCTCTCCCTCTTCTCCCACCCCCCTCCCCCCTTTCCCTCTGGAAACCACTAAACTCTTGACTATGTCCATTAGATTGTGTTTGTTGCTTTTAGTTTTATATGAATAACTTTCCTCAAGTCAATTTAACTGAATGAAACAGACCCTAATTCTCCGCTGGCCACGTATTTAGACTCTGTGGGACTTGACAAACCCTTGTTGGCATACTTGCTCCCCCACTTACTTGACAGCCTTGGGGAAATTACTTCACCTCTCTGAGCCTCCATTTTCTCATCTGCAAGGTGGGAGCAGTAATCAGCGTTTGCACAAGTGATAAGACTACATTGCCAAGAAGAGTGTCTGGTGTGTGACAGAAATGCCTGGTGAGCTTCAGAAATTCTAGGTCCCATTTGAAGATAAAGAAATGATCCCAGAGAGGGAAAACACATCCAAGCCCAGATTCTTAGGCAGTTAAGCCAAAACTTTTTTAAACTCCAAGTCAATTTCTTATAAGAGAATCAAGAAGGATGGCGAATTTGGCAAATATTTAATAGAATGTGTTGCCTACAACATTAAGAGGCACTAAGCACTTTGAATAGTCTCTCTTTTAATCCTCACCACTAATTTATGAAGTTGATATTGTTATTCCTGTTTTAGGTGAGGATACTGAGACTTAGGTGGGGATTCCAACTCAGGTCTGAACAAACAAAGCCCCATCAGTTACTTTCTTATCTTTACCTCATGTCATGTCATATGTTCAACTGGATACGACACCACCTGAGGGGTCTGTGAAACGTTTCTTTTGAAAGAACAGGATGTTGAAGTCTTAATTATACTTTTACACAAACACTCTCAACAGTCTTCATTCAAACACCCGTTTCCACTTCTTTTTTCCCTCTTCTTTTTTTCCTCTGAGTTTGAGCTGCCTGCATCCATCTGTGACAAGGGGCCCTTGCAACTGAATTTCAGCTTCTTCAATGTATAGCTAGAATTTTCCTCCCTTGGACTGATGTGAGGTCATTATAAAGCAATCGACGCCAAAGACCTTGTCAGGTTTCCACCGCCTGGGCTTAAATAAACATTTCACATAAAGCAGGGGCTTGGGGGGCCGGGGGCTCGCTCACAGAGGCGCATGGTTGCACAGACACACAACCTCACAAAGACGTACTTTGTCATGGTTCACTTGGAAATACCCAAATGAAAAAGGAGGAGTTGGATGAATAAGAAAGCAAAGGAGAAAAAGGAACTAATTTAGGGATAATGAGTGCACGACTGCCTCCCTAAAGAAGAAAACCTGCGTGTCATTAGGTGGCAGAGTTTCGCCTTTGGGCAAGATTACAGTTGGAAGCTCTGCTCCAATTACCTGTTTTTAAGGGTAAGTGAAAAGGAAATATAAATGAAGGGGAGGGCAGGATACTTATTCTGCATAAACTGTAGTAACAGTCAGAGAAAATTAACTGTTGCTCTCACAAAGAGACTCCTTTTACCATTACCCCTGTGACAGGGGCGAACCCACTAGGCATGTGAAACCACGCATTCAGTCAACAGATAGGACACCCTTGCTTCCACTGGTCGCAAAATGAACTGGGGAGCAGTGAAACCGTGTCCCCCGCGTTGGTGTCTCGCCTCAACATCTGGGGATCTCAGAAGAAAGCAGCGAGCCTCCATCCGAGGGACCCTCACGCAGCATGGGTCAGTTCGTGAGAATGAGGTGCTTTTGCCAGGAAGACTAATGACGGAAGGAAAGCTGGCTGATGACAAAGCCCCAAGCCTGGGACAATGCCTACAAAAGCCTGGCTAAGGAGCACTTCCAAAGTCTCTCCTTCCTCACCCCGCCAGTAGCCACGAGGTATAAAGGCAGGGGTGGGTGGGAGGATAAAGCTGATCAAGGGAAGGCAACCAAAAAGAAGAGGTTTATCTCTGAATGACTCACGCTTCCCCCTTCCCAGCTATCAACTCGATTACAACTGATTGCCTTATCTAATCCCCACCCAATTTGGGGTAATTGTTGGCTTTCACAAAGGTAAACAGCAGATATTCCTTTCATAGTGGCCTGCTTTTCTCAAGTGTCGAGCTTCCTAAAACTCCTTGAATAAGGATTACTTGCCTGTAAATCAGCTTCCTTTTTTGATGCCATAACAAAGGTGTTCCTTGTGATCTGGCCAAGTACAGGGGTATTTTAAAAATCTTGTAGCTACCAGATGTGTGCTTCCTGCCTGAAGATGCCTCTCAGATTCCAAAATGTGAGTGAACACTGCTTCCAGGGAGGGCCAGGACTCACTTCCTTTCCCTGAAGCGGATTCCCACAGGGAGAGTAAACTCTGAGAAAGAGAATCTTTCAGATGTCCTGGGAACCCTCACCTTTTGTAGAAGGGGCAAGATGGAATTATCTTAGAAAGACTCATCTGGTGAACACATTTGTCGGCCTCACATAATTACAGAAAATCTAAACAAACATTGGATAAATTCACATTTCAAATCAACAGCAGGTCCTTCTACGTTATAAAAAAGAAAGGACAGGAGATGCCAGGATAGCTCAACAGGTTGAGTGTTTGTGTGGCAACTGCAAGGTCCAGGGATTGAATCCTAGCCCCAGTCCGTGCAAACCCATATGCTGAACTGAAGCACAACTGGTAATTGCTGAGATGGTGGTGAAGTTTCTCGCCTCCCACAAGGAAGGCCCCCAGCTAGTTCCTGCCTCACGCGGCCCCACATCCACCTGTGTGGAATGAAACTATATCACAGCTAATCATGTACATACAACTATGAAGACAGCTTTGGACCCTCCCCTTCTCTCTCTCTCTTTCTCTCTCACTTTCTCAAATAACAAAATTAACCTTTTAAAAAAAGGGCATATGATTGCTTTATAGTCATTGTTTGGAGATTAAATAGGAATTTCAAAATAATGTTTAGATTAGTGTTTCTGAAACTATAGAGTCTATCAGAGTCTTCCTGAGAACTTTGTAAAAATACAGAGGCCTGGGCCTTACCTTGATGGACTCTGATGTTGTATTAGCTCTCCAGGGGATTCTGAAACACACCAGAATTTAAGAATCTCTGACTTCGACAAATGTTAAGTACCCAGTACCCACATCTTCAGATGTCATAGCCTCCTGTCTCTGTGTTATTTAAAGCAGAACCTTCCACACGCTACATCAGTCTGCCCTTAGTTTCATAATCACACAAACCACTTTAAGAATGGGGAAAAAGGGTAAACAGTAAGTCAGGATTACCAGCGTCTTTCATCAATTGTGTACAAGTCACTGATGTTCCCAAGGCTCCCAGCTCTGGTACGCATCTGTCTCTCTGGAGACTTGAGTCCCCTACATCATCTCCACCTGGAAGTATGACAGACACCTGAAAAAGACCGTGACAAAAGCCAAGCTCTTCATTTCTCTCCTCAAAAAGCCTGATCTCCCACCTGTATTTTCTATTCCAGGATATAAAAGAGGAATAAATCATTATCCTTACATGATCTTTTAATCATAAAAAAGGCCATGTAAGCACTCTTACAAATCAGTGTAAAAGTCCAGTAGCCTACAGAATTGGAAAGAACTTACATTTATAGCTGTTCAGATCCAGGTTATAATTTCAACTCACTCACTAGATAAGAATATGGGATAAATTGTAGTAACTCTCTGGGCCTCTTTTTCCTCAGTTCTGAAATAGGAACAATCAAACCTATGTCACCTAACCTTAAACTTAAGTTAAGTGATTAAATGAGATAATTTCTATAAAGTACATACATTCCTGGGCATAGTAGACTCAAATCAAACATTAACCTTTCTCACTAACAGAAGCAAATCTGAAGACATGTTGGCTAATTACTAAATTAGTGCTTCTGGAAAGATCGTTATGACCTAGGATACAGGTGAAGGAAACAGCAAATCCACATCTCCATAGCCTAGAAAAGGAAGAGGAAATGGGGAAAGGGGGTGATCATTGCAGAAAAGGAGCATTGCCTCTTTTCATTCAAGGCTATCTCTAACAAGAATATAAGAGAGTCTGGAATAATATTTCTTAACTAATAATTATGACAAAATAGCAATATAAGTACTCTGTTGTACCTTATTACACAAAATAAACATGCAAATATATCAGGACATGCTTCATTTATCCTAAAACACAAGCATTCTTTTTTATTTTTAAAGATTTATTTATTGTTTTTGACAGAGAGAGAAATACATACAGTCAGAGACAGAGAGAAGGGGGAGGGCCCAGAACAGTCTCCACAGCTGCACATCATTGGTTTTCCACATAGTTTCATTCCGCAGGTGGGCGGGGCTGCACAGGGCAGGAACTGGGCCGGGGTCTCGCCCCGGTGAGAACTGAACTGGGGGCACTCCCCAGCTCAGCATATGGGTCCGCACGGGCCGGGGCCCGGACTCGATCCTCAGTCCCCGGGGCTGCAAAGCGAGCGCCCAACCCACCGAGCCATCCCTGCCTCCCCCACAAGCATTCTTAAAACAATATATATATAGAAAAAAAAAAATGCTGTTATATGATTAGCATTTTTTACTCTAGGTATATTATCCTATAATACTGTATTTAACTACTACTAATATCTCTACATATTGCTATAAATACACTGCTTATTTTTAAAATTTCAAATGCTTTGTTTTATTACCAGTGTCTTCCCTCCCAGACTATTAAAAAAAATATTTAACTTAAATACTCTCAGTGGGGGGAGGGAGGGTGGACTTCCCAGGAATCTACAGTACCACATTTTACAGCTCATAAAATTTAAAAAAGCAGGCTGTGAAAACCACTAGTGATGTTATTAACAAAGGAATTGGTACACAGTGTTCTCCGTCCTCACAAGAGCTGAATGGTGGCTGTGTGCCTGCAAAACACACCAAGATGATTAACTGAATATGTACAAGGATTTAGACGACATGTCATGAGACATTCATGGATCCCAAAAATCCTTGTGTAAACACAAGGATCAAGTCTGAGTGCATGTTTAAAAATCAGATCTATTTTCTCTGAGGTCTAAGTCACTCACTGGCAGTTGGTTAGGTACTTAATAAATCATATTCAGGTCTCTTAAATATATAAAGACACAGAAGTATTCTGGTGAATCAGACTAGCTACTATGATGAATCAGGTTTTAAGAAGCGAGAAAAGAAGCATTTATCAAATGTCAGTGACATGCCAGACACTCTCATTAGCTCATCTCATTGGTCTTCACAACACACCTGCTGTGTGTGGTGGAATGTTATTATCGTCACCCCAGCTTGAGAGGTGAAGAAACTGCACCTCAATGAGGACAAGTAACTCGCTCAAGGTTCCACAGACAGTTTGGGGCAGAGCTGAGACTCAGACTCACATATGCCTGACCCTCCAAATCCATGCCATTTCTACTATATGACTCCAGTGTATTACAATTTTTTAATTACTTGTTTTTCACAATTAACTTCGTTCTGTTTCCTCACCTCTTTTTATCTACTCTGAACCTTCTCACCCAAACATCACTTCCATTCAATTTATCATTAACAAAAGCATAACAAGCAAATTCACACTTATATACCCAAAAATAAGTAATAGTGATTTATGCCTTTTTTTAAATCCCACGTTCCCAGATGTTTTCATGCATCTACCACATTTTTACTTTGCTGCAGAAATAGGGGCTGAGCGGCAGTATCTCTCCCAGAAAAGCAGGAAAAAAAAATAAATAGTAGTATGAAGGGAATGGAATCAGCACACTGATCACTTTGCAAATGTTGGTTTTCGTCTTCCTAATAACCGTGCAAGTAGTAATCAGTATATCTATGTTATAGATGAGAAATTGAGGCTTAGAGTTTCATAAGTGATTGCTAGTGTCAGTATTCAAATCCTCATTTGTCATTTTTCAGAACCATTTTACATCCTGTTACCTTACCTGTCAGCCATGTTTAACCCAAAAGAGACACATAAAAAGGGAAAAAAATGAACAGCATCATGAAAATATTTTAGACTTTTAAGACTAAACTCAAAAGATGCCTCCTCTCTCAAGATGTCTCTGATTCTTCCCCTTCACCCCGCTTGTGTTGACTATTGTCTGCTCGCTCCATACTGCAGGATCCACAAAAACAAGCAGCACAGGTTTCCTGACCTCACAGAGCTCACACCGTAGGAAGGATGGAGGTTACATTTGGGGTGCCGGGATAGCTCAATAGGTTGAACGTTTGCCTCGCAACCACAAGGTCCGGGGATTGAATCCCAGCCCTGGCCCATGCAGACCCACACGCTGAGCTGCAACACAACTGGTGACCACCAGGATGGCAGCAAAGGTTCTTGCCTCCCATGAAGGAGGCCCCCAGCTCAGTTCTGCTCCATGTGGCCGTGGCCCCATGTCCACCTGTGTAGAATGAAACCATGTCACCACCAATGCTGTCAACTATGGAGACTGCTCTGGGCCCTCCCCTCTTCTCTTTGCCTCTCTCTGTCTCTCTCTCACCTTCTCTCAAACAATAAAAAGGGGGAGGGGTTATAATTGAATTGGCTCTGATATCTCAGAGCATATATCCAAATAAATCGAATGAATTAAAATACTAAATGCAAACTGAAACTATAAACTAGAAGAATATATCACTCACCAATCCTGAAATGAGGAGGGATTTTATTATAAGCTTGAAAGCAAAGAAAGAACACACAGAGGAAAAAAGCACAATAGCTCTGATGTCTTTATTTTCATGATACAGGTCAAATATATTCCTGAATTTTCTTCTCCATAATCTTTGCAAATTCTTTCTACTGGAGTATACTTCTCCCTGCTGATTTGTAAGGGACTTTGATATTTAAAATACACTCACACTTGTGTGCTATATATCTTGGAAATATCTTTTTTCTTTTTTTAGTATACATCAAAATTAGGTGAAGATTATCAACCGGTGTGGTGAAAATATTTTTTCTTAGATGGCAATTTGCTTTTCAATTTTGAGAATGAGTTTTTCATTGGCTTTTTAATGCTTATTTATATTTAGTTTCTTACATTACTCTTATTTTATTTAGAAATGCCTTTCTAATCCAGACATGAAATAACTATCATGTATTTCAAGCACTTTTAGAATTTTTTTCCATGCAACATTCTAATCAATCTGAATATTATTTGGGGGTATAAGGTAAGAATCCAGCTTAAATACTGTAAAGCAATTATTCACAAGTATTGCATGAAATATAGTTACCCACTGATTTGACTTGCCATCAGTACTATATGTTTAATTCTTGTATATAGTAAAATTTCTTAGATTGTTCCACTGGTGACTTCCTCCTTTTTTTTTTTTTTCTTTTTCCTCTTTCTCCTCTACCTCTGCCTCTCCTTCTTCCTTTTAAGTCCCTCACACCATTGAAAGCTTTTGAGTCCCCATTCTTTTTTTTAAGATTTATTTTATTGTTTTTGACAGAGACAGAGAGAAGGGGGAGGGCCCAGAGCAGTCTCCATAGCTGTACGCCATCAGTTTTCAACATGGTTTTGTTTCACATGGGGGGGACGGGGGGCCATGCAGGGTGGGAGTTGGGCTGGGGGGCCTCCCACATGAAAGGCAGGCCCCCTTGAGCCAGGGGCCAAACCGGGGGCAGAACTGGAGGGCAAGATCCAAACTGGGGGCCTCCCACATGAGAAGCACACCCCAGTTCAGAATATGGGTCCAAACAGCCAAAGCCAGGATTCAATCCTTGGTCCCTGGGGTTGCAAAGCAAGTGCTTAACCCGCTGAGCCATCCCAGCTTCCCCGTCCCCAACCTTTAGAATGATTCATTAAGAGACAGTGTGTCGCTTGTACTACTGACAGGAAAGACAGAAAACTAATAGGTGTAGAGGAGTGGCAATGAAATGGAAAGGAGGGAGACAAATATGAGACGCTGTGGAAAGAGATGGTGCTCGATGGAGCTGTCATGCAGGGTCATGTAAAGTCATGTAGAAATAGGGCCTATGAGAAAAGGCGTGGGCAAAATGTCCCCAGAGACTTCTCATGCAAGTGACCAGAACGGGTAGTAGTATTAATAAAAAATTGGGGGGGGGGGGATGGCTCAGTGGGTTAAGCGCTCACTTTGCAGCCCCAGGGACAGAGGATCAAATCCTGGCCCCGGCCAGTGCGGACCCATATGCTGAGCTGGGGAGTGCCCCCAGTGCAGTTCTCACCAGGGAGAGACCCCAGCCCAGTTCCTGCCCTGTGCAACCCCAAGCCCACCTGTGGAATGAAACTATGTGGAAAAACCAATGATGTGCAACTATGGAGACTGTTCTGGGCCCTCACCCTTCTCTCTGTCTCTGTCTCTGTCTCTGTAGCTATCTCTCTCTCTCTCTCTGTCAAAAACAATAAAAATAAATCTTTAAGAAAAAAAGGGGGAACTTCAGAAGAAAACAGTGAAGAGGAAGAGAGAGAGAAAATGCGATTTGGAAGAGACTGATGGACTCCATCTTAAATGAATAAACACCTAAGCTGAGCCTATGAGTTTGAGAATGGAGCCATGTCAGCAGATGAAGTAGCATCCAAGATGCAAAAGAAAAGCTCGCTACACATGTGCCCTAACAGAACAACCATCAAACTAGTAAAAAATTAGTATTCCACACACCCTGACTACACCTCATGTCATTTCTCTGCCCTGTCAGAATGGAGGACAAAAATACCAAGAAACAAAAGGCATGTGACAGATCATGACATTAGAGATTTTAGTCTTAGTTTTTCCTTTCTTTTATAAAACACAAAAATACTACAAGACAAAACACTGCAGCATTAAACAGAAGACTGCTAAGCTTTGGGGAACTTGTTACTCCTCTTATTCAATGATAGCCTATAGTCACCACACAAATTGTTTCTCTTGAAAGGTGACTGAAGCTGCTGAGATGATCAGGACTCTATGGAGAAGAAGCATCTGAAGGACTCTTTAGGCACCAAATGATTCACTTTCACCAGTGTTTCTTATGTCCCAGGGATTTTATATGCCACTGAATCCAATATTCTTCAACGAGGTCGCTCCACTATTGAACAGCTGCAAAGCAAGAGGAAGGATAAAGTGGGATCGAACAACAGGGAGGGATAAAAGCTTGACTAACTAAGGCTTTGGATGAAACTATTATCTCCACTCGGTGAACCAGATGTTAACATTCCATGCTCTTTCTGAGAGAGCTCTTTGATTAATTTGACAAAGGTTTTGAGGAATGTAATTCATTAGTAGGAGGCCTTTGTCATGGTTCAGCAACCACTAAGCTCTCTTCCTTGTGTAATCCTGAGTACACCTATTCAAAAGTCTCTGATTTATTACAGTAGCATTGTTTTGCATTTAAGAGAATTCTTCCTTTACACAAGACCATGGATAAAAGTATGAACTTTTAATATTTTTCCTTTCTTCACCTCCATTCTCTGATGCGGACAGATTTTTTTGCTCTTGCATGTCATGTTTTATTCACTTCTTCCTTCTCTATAATCCCCATTCATTCTCATCATATTTTTTACATTTTCTGTTGGTTTTCCTTTCCACTCACTACCTGACCCTTCTTCCTTACTTTTCCAAGACATTATGGCAAAGAAGGGAAAAAGAAAAAATAAAAGCTATAGCCGGGTGTCCTCAGCCCTAATTGCTGCTCTGTTCCTCATTAACCATGTAACCTTGAACCAATGCTCTCAAACTTTATTGGAAGTATTAATTAAAGTTACGAGACTTAGCCCCTTCCACCTCTAAACCTCTGTTATTCTGATTCAAACAATATTAAGACATAATCAGATCCACAGTCATACACTATTTTTTTTTTACTTGCTGAGAATCAACAAATGAGAGCTGCAATGTTTAATATGGTAGTCAGTAGCAACATGTGGTTATATATAATGTAATTACAATAAAATAATTTTCAAAATTCAATTAATCAGAAGCACTAATCACATTTCAAGTGCTCAAAATCTACACGTGGCTAGTGATTGCTATATTGGACAGTGCAGATATTACAGAACACTTGCACCATCATAGAAAGTTCTGTTGGACAAAACTGAGTTGGAACAACCTAGTATGCATGAAACACCATGCAAAATACAGACATAGAAATCAGAACCATTGGTCTCAAAAATCTTGCAACTGGGGGGGAAAAATACAAATATACTTTCAATGTTAAAAAAAGCAGCAACAACAGACTGTTTATGGCTACATTAGAGAAGGAGTCAAAATGCAGAACATAGTCTCCCTTACCTTCAGTTCCCACATCTGTAGAAAACAAGGAGACTGTATACTAGACTATCTCTGTATTCCCTTTGGGTTTTGTGATTAAGTTTCTATGATTCTGCTGGATTTACAAGTTTATATGAGCATCTTTAGTCTAAGAAGTCAGTAAGGAAATGATAGGATTTAAGCTGGGCTTTGAAAGCTATATGAGGTTGGCATAAGCAAAGAAATGAGGGGAAGGTTTTGTGGAGGACAGCAAATTACAGGCAAGATGTACCAAAATAAGGTTTAAGTCAGCCAAGATGTTCCCCTTACACTGAAGGTTTTAAGAAAGGCTTAGTGGCCATAAGTCAGGAATGATCCTTCCTGCTTAGGCTGGGGGAAGTTTAACTCTAAACTCCAATTGTGTTCAACTTTAAGTATCTTGAATTATAAAAGTATAAATTAGAGTATATGGGTGTAGTGAGAGTTGAGGGCATATGAAAAGAAAGAAGAAAGAAGTTGTTAGGTTATGGTATCTAAACCAATAAAAAGTTATCTTGAATCCTCTTTCTTCAAAGAGGAAACTGGAGAAATAGAATTGAAATCAGGACAAGAAACACTCTCTCCACTCTGTTGAGGAATGTTGTATAAAGATAAAAAGTACAATAATTTAGCTATCTGAAATTCTTACAACTTCCTCAAATAAACCTAAACTTCATCTTACACTAGATTGGTTCCGAACCTGAAGCCAAGCTCTGGTCTCAATAAGGAAAACATGAGTAAGTCAATCCAGAGAGCAAAATCATGTATTTTCCCAAGAATGAGGAATATGTTCCCTTGCCTACTTAGAAGGGCATTCCTTCACCGTGTCTACCTTCCCAGTGGGAAGGAGTTTCAGATGTCTGTAATCTCATCAAAGGAAGCCAAGTAGCAGAGATTCTCTCCACAGGGGAAGCTAATAACCAAGTCTTTTCTTTTCTTCCGGGGGGCCAGATTCATTGTTTTCCTGAGGACAACTTTCTAAGCGATTGAAATGTACTGTGATCCCTCTCAACCTTCAGTCAGATTTGAGGAAGTGATGGTTTCCCAGGATTCATTCTTTTAAATTCACCCTTTTGGCTTAAAGGGTTCTGTCAGGTCTTAGCACAATACTTGGTCAGCCTAGCATGTGACATTTTGCCGTTTTAGACACTGGTCTGAAATGAGTCTGGATGCAGAGGCTCCCAAACTAGTTACTTACCATCGTCAAGCCAATTTTCCTCAGGCCTTGCAAGCAGCTCTGGAAATAAGGTAATCTGATGCCTTCAGGATGTATCAGGAGTCTTCAAAATGGAAAGCCAGGCAAAGTAGGCTCTCCCCCAGCTAAATGAGCCAAAGTTGAAACTCTTCCAATTCAAAAGAAAGGAGATACTATGGCAAACCTCAGGAGTTTAAGTGAGCTTATTAGAGAGGTAATTGAGTCTGTACACTTTTATCCCATAAATTCACAGGGAAGTCCTGACAATCCTTTTCACTTGCATACAGCAAAATATGACAATCCTGACTTCCTTTTTTTCTTATCTTTTATTTTCCAATTAAACAGAAGAATATTTTTTAAAGATTTTATTGTTTTTGACAGGGACAAAGAGAGACAGAGAGACGTGGAAGGCCCAGAGCAGTCTGCATAGTTGTAAGTCATCAGTTTACTACATGGTTTTGTTCCACACAGGTGGGCAGGGGCTGCACAGGGTGGTAACTGGGCCATGGGCCTCCCGCATGGGAGACACAACCCTTGAGCCTGGGGCTGAACCAGGGAGCAAGAACCGAACTGGGGGCCTCCAGCATGGGAAGCACATTCCAGTTCAGTGTATGGGTCCGCAGGACTACAAAGCGAGCACTTAACTTGCTGAGCCATCCTGGTTTTCCCAACCAAAAGAATATTGAAATGAAATGGAAGAGCAGTGACTTCTTAGCTATCCACAGATGGCTGCTTTTAGATAAGTCAGAGCCCTGTTAACCCTCCCAGACAATGTACGAGGCTTTAGCTTTCCAATCACACACATGGTGAAGAACCAGATAGAATGCCATCTTAGGAGCTGTGAGATACGTTGTTGGGAGCATGGGTGAAGGAAGAGAGAAACATCGAAGTGTAGCACTTTGAATGAAAAGGCTCAGCTTTTTAATATTGCTCTGATACACTGGTACTGCCTGATAGCCATCGAGACATCACTGTCAGATCATCAACTTCTCTAGTCAGTGAGAAAGGGGTTGCCCAGGATTGTGGAGGTGCACACTCTGTGCCCTGCTATGAACAAAACGTGTATGGCTTCTGATGTGAGTTTTCCTGCTACCTGCTATGTCAGTTACAGTACCGCGCAGTGAGCCAACACAAACCAGACAATGTGTGGCTTCAAAGGACTTCTTATTTGGCTTTTCCAACTCCCACTTCGGGAAGGGAGGAGCTGAAAGCTGAGAAGGAGAAATGCTTCTAAGTTGGTCAGAAGCTTACAGGAACTGCCCACTTCATTCTCATCTTTATAACCGTGTAACACTCCCAGGCACACAATCAAGGTTAGCGGTGGTCAAACGGTAAAGTTTCCTTTCCTTCTTACTGGTTTCCTAATGTTAGAAAGGTGTCCTGTTTTGTGTATACTTTCTAAAAAGTGTATTTAAGACATATTTAAATACTTTTATTTGCAAGCACCAGAAAACAGCTGTTCAGCTCCAAATGATAGATCTTGAAGGGTGCTAAGGAAATAAACACAGCACCATGTAATGATTCTCATAAACAGTTGAATTTATCTCTTGGCAACTTTTCACAACACCTTCAACAAATGGGGCACCCATGCGTGAAAGAAAAATAATCAGGCGCATGCCCTATTAAGTGACAAGCTGTAGCAAGTAACAAGAAAGGCAGCCTTTTGTTCTCCCCATTCCCAGCTCCCCTCCAAACCCTCACCCCCACTGCCATTTAAGAATCCATCAGAAAACCGATTCAAACAAATCCTATTCCTTCTGGAAACTTTTTTTTGCACATCGAGATGCAGTTTCCTTCTGGTGAATCCTCTAAAGATTCAGCCCCAATGCAATAGGGGCTTGTAGGGCAATAACACCACTTCTTTCTCTTGCTTTCTCAAACAAGAGATGTGGTTTTCTTGTTTTCTTTTTTCTCTTTAAGATTTACTTTTTCATTTTGAGAGAGAGTGAGAGAGAGAGAGAGCAGGGGGAAGGCCCTGCTCCATAGTTGTACAGTTGTGACGTGGTTACGTTCCACACAGGTGAATGTGGGGTTGCGCTGGGGCAGGAACCAAACTGGCAGCCTCCCGCGTGGGAGGCAAGAACCTCACCACTATCCAGCAGTTACCGGTTGCTCCACAGTTCTGCCTATGTGTCTGAATGGGCTGGGGGCTGGAATCAACCCTGGACCTTGAGGTTTCAAGGCAAGCACTCACTCAGTTGAGCTATCCCGGCACCCCAGATGTGGTCTTCTAAGAGTCCTTCTAACACTGTATGGGAGTAGATTTAAAATATGTCTTGACACTTGTACATGTCAATGGACGTTGTATATGAGATCTGTTGTAGAGAACTTGCAGTTAGTTTAAGATTCTTTGAGCTCCAGACGGTGGTCTCACTTCCGAGAGAACACCCAGTTTCAGGATGGATAAGTAGCTCCCCAAACATTCTAGTTTCTGATGTTACTACAGAAGAGTCAGAAAGGGCTCATTACTCCTAATAAAATAGTGCTACCTGGCATTTATTAAGGCCCTATCTAGTAAGTCATTTTCTTAATATATCCTATTACTGTGCCTTAAAACTACATTAATTTGTGTGTGAGGGGCTCAGAGAATTTACATGACATTCCCACAATAAATGGTGAAATACAAACAAAGGTTCACAGGAGGCAACAACACTTACGGGGTTGCCCAACTCATCACAAGTTTATGTGGCTGTGAAAAGTGATTCTATTATTTAAAATAATGAAACTATGACAGGAAGTGTTTTTGAGTGGATAAAATTGTGAGCTGCATTTAGGTATGCTTCTTTTAAGATTATACAATCTAATAGAAATATCTAGTAGGGAATTGAGAAGACCCAGAAGAGATGAACAGGACATCTTTGGGACACATCTTGGACGAACTTCATGTTATTCCTTTTTAATGGACATTTACTGAAAATACAGAAGGCTCAAACAGAGACTTGAAGAATATCCAAAGTTATAGAACTGTTAGAGGAAAAAAACTATTCTCTCTTAAGTGCCTACTATGTGCCATGCATGACCTCATACGCTCACTCTAGCTCAGTGGTTATCAAACAAGGATGATTCTTCTCCACCCTCAATAGACACATTTTTGTCACCACTAGTGATACTGGAATCTGGGCAGAAGCCAGGCGCTGCTAAACGTCCTACAATGCACAGGACAGCCCTCAACAATAAAGAATCATGCGTTACATGCTGCCGAGTCAGCTGACCTCTGGTGACCCTATGAATGAGTGATGTCCATGATGTCCTCCTCACAACCCTGCTCAGCAACTGTAGACTCATGTCTATGGCTTCTTTTATGGACTCAATCTCCTATCGAGTCTTTCTCTCTTCCTGCTGCCTTCCATTTTCCCCGGATTTATTGTCTTTTCCAAATAAACCCTGCCTTCCTCTGATGTGCCCAAAGTAGGACAGCTTCCGTTTTTTGTCATTTTTGCCTCTGGGGATGCTTCAGTCTTAATTGGCTCTAGAACACACTTATTCATATTTCCGGAGGTCCAGAACTCTCCGCCAACACCATATTTCAAACAAATCCATTTTTTTTCCTACCAGCCTTCTTTCTTCACTGTCCGACTTTCACATCCAAAGAATTATTTGTCCCGAAGTGTCAACAGTACTAAGATTGAGAAACCTTTCCTCTAGCTTAAAAAAAAAGAAAGAAAGAAAGACTGGAAAAGACTAACATACACCTGGCATTTGGGAGGCAAGTTGTCCCAGCAAGAAAGAACCTTTTGGAGAGAATGTCTTCAGGGTAAGCAAACAACATTTTTTACTATGGAGTTATATTTTCTGTTACAGAGTCTAACGAGGACCTTTCCTTTGAAGTTATAAAGGGAAATGAAAAGTGTCAAATCAAAATAACTTGCTGAGAAAGAATTAAAGTTTGGTGGGTTTGGTGGGATGACAGGTAAGAAAGAAAGAGAGTGAAAACAATAAAAAATAATGGCCTTGAGGTTAATGATGAGGCTGATGGTGTTCATTCTAATGGAACTCACACTTATTAAATCGTGCAGCAGATAAGGCATATTCCCACTAATGTGTTTGTTATGAGCTAAATTGTGTCTTTCCAACATTCATATGTCAAAATCCTGGTCCTCTGGTAGCTCAAAATTTGACCTTATTTGGAGAATAGTCTTTACAGAAGTATCAAGTAAAAATGAGGTCATTAAAGTGGGCCTTAATCCAAGTAACTGGTGTTCTTATAAACACAGCCATAGGTAAACATAGAGGGAAAACAGCATAAAGAGACACAGGGAGAAGAAACCCAAGGAGAAAGGCTTAGAACAGATCCTTTCTCACAGCCCTCAGAAAGAACCAATCCTGTCAACACCTGGATTTCAGACGTCCCGCCCCCAGCACTGTGAGACAACACGTTCGTGCTGTGCAAGCTGCCAGTCTACACTACTTTGTTACAACAACCTAAAAAATGAGCGCCGAGTTGCAGAACACAGCGGCCTTCGTCTTTGATGGTCAACCTCTTCGATAGAATATCTGAAGGTAACTGGTTTCTTTCACACTAGGCTTAGATAAAGACACTAAAGACACGTACGTGTTAACAGGAAATAAGCAAGGGCACTGCCTACTTGTGGCTACCATTCTATGAAGATTGTGAGAAATAATATAAAATTACTGAATTGTTGTTTCTCATTTTTCCCTATAGTCAGGAGTTGAACAATTTGATAAAAGCAAAGAATCCGAGCATCCGATTTAAATCACAACGCTGCAAGTGACCTTGGAAATACTATAACTTCTCTGAGTTTCAACCATTCCTAGATCACAGAAATAGTAACTGTGGGGTCCCTGGCCTAGTCCAAACTGTCCAACCTGTGGCCCGAGGGCCTCATGCAGCCCAGGATGGTTGGAATGTGACTCAACAAATTTGTAAACTTTCTTAAAACATTATGAGATTCTTTTTTTTTAGCTCATCAGCTATCATTAGTGTATCAAATGTGCAGCCCAAGACAATTCTTCTTCCAGTGTGGTCCAGGGAAGCCAAAAGGTTGGACATCCCTGGCCTAGTCCTTGTCACAGAATGCAACTATATAAAGGAGATATAATTACTATATAAAAAATGTACCACCATGTATAGGAGTATGTGGTGTGAGCCTACCAATGTACATTTGTCCTGGTTTATGTTATTTTTTAAATTCCTTGAGTACTTTTGCCAGACCTGTGTTGGTATCTTCATCTATCTATATCATGTCTTGTAATCATCACCATAATCCTAAGATATGGAGCCCATGATTACTACTTATAATATCCCCATTATATATATGGAAAAAACTAAGATTTGGGAGGTTAAGTACTTCAGTCAAGGTCACTTGACTAATAAGTGTCAGAACCTGGCTAGGAACCCAGGTCTGTCTGACCCCTTAGCTCATATTTTAACCACAACTAAGATGTCCTTCTAATTGGTTTCTTATCAAGAAGAAAAAGGAAGGAAAGGAAAGGAAAGGAGAAAAAAGGAAAGGGGAGAATGATTCTGTAACTCTGCTCGGAACTGTAACAAATGCAATTTATCAGAAACTAGGGTATTTATCTGAGCAAATCCTGTTTTTGACATTGGCTTGCCAAGCCCTACTTCTTACATGCTGAGGTTTTAAAAAGTGGCCTCGTATTTAAGTTTTGGAAGCAAAAGTACAATTAGTTTTAGTAAAACATGCGAATTGTCTCCTATGACATTTGCCAAACAACCAGGCTAGTGACTTGGTGGGATGGGGTGTGTGTATGGAGGGGTGGGGAGAGGGGGCGGGGATGTATTATGAGCTGAAAAAGAAAGGCCTCCCCTTGCCACCCCCCACCTTCTGGTTCAAGGGCACAGCTGGTTACTGGCCTGGGTTCCAGGCAATATGCTTTTTCTGACCTTAGACTTTGGCCCATATGGCATCGCCTCCTCAAGTAGAAAAGGAAAGCTGTTTTGTTCTATTGAAAATTAGGTTCATATAGACGTAGCATTGACAAAGGCACTGGAGGAAGAAGCACCATTTGCTAACTTGTAACTTAGCAAAATGTCCTGCTGGAGAAGGGAGAGGGCTTCAAAGAGCCAGGAACACGCTGCTTGCTGTTTGCTCAGTACTAATCCCCCCCCAAATCCACTGCCTGAAACCAGACAAAAGACAAATTATGTGGCTGTTGAGGGGTTTATTTTTCCAGATGGCCCATCTGAAGCTAAAGTTCACTGGCAACTTAAGTCTCTTAATACAGAAAAATCCAGACCAATCATCTGTTTAATAAAAAAGTGCAAAGGGTGCTTCTCAAACAAATTGTTTGGAAACATGGAAGGTGCTGGAGAGAATGCACAAAGGGGAGTCTTTGCCACATATTGCGTTTCATCTTTCATGTTTAGTCAGTTGGTAAGAAAACAAAGCTGTGAAAACTGCTTTCCAATTGTCCCAAAGACTCCTGTTTATATTGGTCTAATTCTTCAAAAACAGCCACCGCCTTACTACCTCTGTAAGGCCAAGCTGTCTCTCTTTCTGGATTCCCAACTTCCTTCTTTAATTTTTCTCCATGGCAAGAAAATGCCTATATCTATACAGAAATACAGGGCATGTAAGTTACATAGGAGGTATATGTGTGTGTGTGTACACATACACATATACACACACACATATCTTCTAGATGTGAATATATACATATATATCTCCTATATATAATATGTAGGGCACATAGGTTATATAGGAGCTCAGTGTGTGTGTCTTCATATCACTCTCCTAAATATATATTATGCATATACCATATATAGATATATAGAGATATAGATACATGCTAGGTTTTTTAAAGATTTATTTTTATTGTTTTTTGACAGAGAGAGAGACAGAGAGAGACAGAGAGAAGGGGGAGGGCCCAGAGCAGTCTCCGTAGTTGACATTAATTTTTCCATATAGTTTTACTCCACAGGTAGGCACAGGGCTGCACAGGGCAGGAACTGGGCCGGGAGCCTCCCACATAGGTCCCGGCAAGAACTGAACTGGGGGCACACCCCAACTCAGCATATGGGTCCACATGGGCCGGGCCGGGATTCAATCATTGGGCTCCGGGGCTACAAAGTGAGTGCTTAACTCACTGAGCCACCCAGCTTCCCAATATATGCTAGGTTTTTTATTGCATAGGGGCAGAGAATGAGAGAGTAAAAAATTGACAAAAAGAAAAAATATCTATCTATCCTACTGTTAGCAAGTTAATATAATCATCAGTTCTATTTGATTTTTCAAATCAGAGTTATATTGAGCAGCAGAGAAGTAGAGGAATGGGGGAAAATGATTACCAATCAAGAGTTCAGTTGCCTTCATGATAATAATATTGATATAATGTTGGTAGCTCTCATTTAATTAAATAAATGCTTATTGTGTATCAGAGAATAAGCTAAGCCCTTTGCATCTATTTGTGCCATTTAAATTCACGGCAACACTGTGATATTGCAATTTCCGTGACATAGCTGAGGAGACAGGCTTAGAAGGTAGTTATCCTGCTAGTAACTGGTGGTGGAATTAAGATTCAAAACCTATCAGTACTACTCCAGGGATCTTATGATTAACTACTATGCTCTCATTTGTTTACTGATTCATTTGTTCAACAAATACTTACTTGAATACCTGTTCTATGCCATACATTATCTAGACATTGGGTATCTGGAAAAGAATACACTTCAGCCATTGAGTTCTCCACCTTTTAGGGTATATAGTCCTAAAAAAATAAGTGCAATGTGGCGCAGAAAGGAGTTGCAGAAGGATGTCAATGGCACCAAATAAAGAAATCCTTACCAACCCTTGGGAAGGGAATATGGCGAGAGTTCAAAGGTAGAAACTTAAAATCCAAAATACCTATCTTCCTTCTTCCTCAAAACCAAATAAAATGTTCTTAATAGAAATTGTCTGAAACACACACACAAACACACACACACCCTGTTTTCATGTTTGGTTTCCCCTAAGATTCCATTTTTAAATCCTGTAAAAGAAGAACCCTATTTAAGATTAAGAAAAACCTATTCCATCTCCAAATTCCTCTTGTCTCTGTTTCAAGTCTGTTTCTTTACCCTATAGGCCCTCATCCTCTATTTTTCATGTTTCCTAATGAATTTCCTGTCTTTTAACTTGGTCCCGCTGCTCAGCTCAACCTTCATCCTGCTACCAAAGTGAACTTTCTAACGTGAAAGCCTGACCATCCCATGTCCCTGTTAAATATTCTTCAGTGGTTCCTCGTGACCCTTCCTGAAGTGCGCAATGGTTCTTCAGTTTAGACGTCTTCCTTGCTCCACCTTCATGACATTAACAGCTATTTATTCAATGATGACTTATTTCAGGCCGTTTATATAGCCCATATCTACTCAGAATATTCATAGAAACTTTGGAATGTACAGATTCTATCCTTGTTTATAAATGAGGGAATAAAGGATCAGAGCAATTAAATGACTCACTCAAATTCATACCAATAATAAATGGCAGAATGACAACCAACACTGTTGTCTTCCCTTGTAGACAAGTGGGTACTCAAAGACCAAAAAGGTGCTTTTTTTTTTTCCATCTCTGTATCACCAACTGTTAACATAATGCCTGATAGTGACTAGATGAATGAATGAATAATTGGGTACATATTTTGTTTCCAGTTCAGCTGCGTAAAAAATTGGATTGTCAGTTTCACCTTTCTTGCATCTTATTCTCTGAATGACTGCATTTCACTGACTCTGTCAAATTCCCATTACAAAATAAAACCAGGCTCTCTTTCCTCCCCTCACTGGTTTCCAAGTGGGAAAACCCAATTCACTTGAACTCCTCTTACCCACAGGTAGAAAGAGCATGATCATTCCAGACCCTCATTATTTACTGATTGCAAAATGTTATCAAAATCCCTGAGATTCCAGTGTTGTATGGAACCAGACCATCTTGATCTATATTCCAGCTCTATCATGAATTTTAAGTTGTATGACTTTTGTATATACATGGGTAAATGTGTAGATTCTTAGTTATAATGTGTAGAATGACTTAGAAAAGGAAGATGTAACTGCCCTGTTGAGATATACAGTAGTGAATAGATGAGTTAGTATATGTAGAATGCTCCAGACAGTGACTGATACAGAGTAAGTATTCCAACTGCGTTTGCTATTACTAATATAAATTTATTTTGTCCTCATGCCCATGTTGCAATAGATGGTATAAATATTATTATTTCAATTTTACTAACAGGAACAAAGAGAAGCGATTAATCTAATTGGACCCCTATCTTATACTCCTTGCAAGAATTGACTCAAAATGGATTAAAAACTTAATTGTAATATCTGAAACTGTAAACTCCTAGAGTAAAATATATAAGGGGGAAAAGTCCTTGACATTTGTCTTGACAATGATTTTTTGAATATGAACCCAAAAGTTAAAAACAAAAACAAAAACAAATAAATAAATAAAGGTAACAAAAATAAAAGTAAATAAGTGGGACTAAATCAAACTAAAAAGCTTCTTCATAGTAAGAGAAACAGTCAATGAAATGAAAAGGCAACTTGGCAATCCTGAAGAATAGGAGAAAATATCTGTAAATCATTTATCTGATAAGAGGTTAATATTCAAAACATATAAGGAATTAATACAAATATATATGTATATACACATACACATATATGAATATCTAGCTGCTGCTTATAATTGGAATAATTGGAATTTGGAGTATTCATGATAAGTATTATGTTGAATTATTTAACAAAGGAACATGTGATTATAACTACTCGTTACATAGCCTTCTAGAAAAAAGTTGTTCAGAGTAGGATCCAAGCATAGCATGAACGAATGGCATGTGAAAGACTGAGCCAATTCTATCTTCCCAAGTATTTATGTGTACCTTCTCCCTAAAAGGGACACCTGGTTTAAAATCTTACCTAGCTCTCTTCAAACAAACCTGCTATACAACCCTTCAGCTATCTACACACAAAAACCATTTTGACAACTTTAATCTAATATATATTTTAACAATTAAAACAACTAAATAGGGGGATGCCTGGCCAGATTAGTGGTTGAGCACCAGCCCCAGCCAATGCAAACCCCATATGCTGAACAGCTGCGCAACTGGTAACCACCAGGATGAAGGCTCAATGATGAAGGTCCCCACTTCCCATGCTGGAGACCCCCAGCTCGGTTCCAGCCCTGCTTCCACCTGTGTGGAATGAAACCATGTCACAAGTAATGATGTACAACTATGGACACTGCTTTGGGCCCTCCCCCCTTCTCTCTCTCTCTCTCTCTCTCTCTCTCTCTCTCTCTCTCTCTCTCTCTCTCTCTCTTTCACTTTCTCTCTCACCTTTTCTCAAAACAAAAAAATAAATCTTAAAAAAAAAAAATAGAACAAATAATTTGGTGAAAAGGTTTTTCTGAAAGTTTTCAATTTTTGATTTATTTTAGTGGTTATATTAATTTTCTATCCCCATTATTCTTGGTGTTCGCTTAATGTTAAGATGCCAAATCAGTGACTGACATCAGTGTAGAGACAAATTGAACATCATAACCATGAGAATAGATAAAGCAACCTATTTTTTGGAGAATAGTTTTATGCTTCTCTTCCAACCTAAGAGTTATAAAACTTGTGGGAATGTTGTTGCCTTAACCAATCATGTGTACAACAGAGTTGGCTCCATAAATCAATGAAATTACCTGACTTCATACTATTTTCTATAAAACTTTAAAACACATTGTCTCAAAAATGAAACTTAGGAACTTTGTTTCCAAAAATTCAGAAACTTGCCTTTTCCTATTAGACAACTATGATGGAATAAGTAAACAACTGAGGAAGAACAAAAACAGGACTGAAGGAACAATCTTCATTGTGAATAATAAAAATAATCCTAAAAAGCAAGTTTAATCAAATGCTTATAGGGCTTTTATCTTGTTTCTAAAGATGTAACACTTTTAGAATCTTCTTGGGATTTTCCATTTTTCTTTTCTCTCACAAAACAAAAACAGACAAGGCACCCGTAACCGATGATTTAATTTTGAGGAAGATGGAGAGTAGTAGAAATAATTCTTTCATATAGATATTTCACCATGAAAGACAGCATTTTGAAGTGTTTGTTCAATGCTGTTTTCTGAAAACAGCATTGTCATCTCCTGAGGTTAATACCTCACAATGTTTTAACTTGTATGTAACTCAGTAGCATTCATGATCATTTTCCAGACAGTCAATATGAGCACTTTGTTTTTCAAAGGACAATATGAGCTCTGATCATTGTTATACCGAATTGTTCACTTGATTAAAAAATGAAAATATGTACCTGTGGTTTTTTTGTGAGTTTCCTGTTGCTATTTCTATTCTGGAGAAACTGTCCTGAGTTAACTAACAAACTGGCAACCCAACTACAACTAGCTGAGAAATAGTCCCCTGGGGTCATCTGCTTTAAATTAGCATTCCTGGTAAATGCTTTCAAGAAGACTATACAATTATGGCCAGATGAACACATTCTTCATACAATTTCGGGATTCATATTAGTCTCCTAACAACCTAGAAACCGAGATCATAATTGCCGACGGCCATTTCCCCCCATTGTCCAGGTAACAGGCCCTCAACATATGACCAATTTGAAACCTGGGAATCTTGGGAGAAAGCCTCAGGTCTGCTGTTGGGAAATTGAATTCAAGGGCAGCCCTACTCCCTGAACACTCATATTCTTCTTTTCTCTTTGTGCTATTTGTTTGTCTCCATTGTGTAGAGCTATCGTTTGTGCACACATTCTGTGTTAGATTTTCTACCCGATTGAGCTTGAAAAACCAAAGCTTAAGTACTAAATGTTTCCCTAAGGCCTGAATGGACTTAAAAGGACATAGGTGCAAAAAGACAAGAAAGGAAAATAGGGGGAGAAAACACAGCTTGTTAAGTTGTTGCAATAATCTCATGCTGAGAATAAAGACCTTCAGAGTTAAGAGAATGAAAAACACTCTTCTAAATAGATTGCCTGCTTCTGTGGCACAGGTGGCAAAGCCTGGAAATATAAGATACGGGGAACAGCAGGGCAGCCTGCTAGCATTTCATTAAGCTTAGAGAATGGAATTGAAGAGTGGTTTCTTCCCACTTTAGAAGAGACACAGGCTTCTCGACAACTTGGACTTCAGAATGCTAGTTTGCTGGTATGTTTTCTACCAGGAAATATTCTGGGGAAAGAGTACACCTCCCTTTATTTTGTAGCAATATACTGTCTATCACCCTCTTTATTAAGCCAAAGCCTTTTCCCGTGGAGGATGGATTTGTGCTCATCATTGCTTTGGACTTTGCATCATTTAGTTGCTCTCATGTCCTTAATATATAGTCTGCATCATGTTAGTTAACACAACTTTAAAGAAAATGCTATCTCTGAATACTGTCACTTAAGATCGTGCAAAAGTGATGTGCCATGCATAGCACTGGGCAATTGCTTTGACTGAGAAAATAAATCAGACCTCCCACTAAATGAGCACTAACTAAACATCTTCTTCACAGCAAAGAAAACAATCAACAGAATGAAAATGCAACCTATGAAATGGGAGAAAGTATTTGCAAACTGTATATCTGATATGGGGTGAATTTCCAAAATACATGAAGAATTCATGCAACTCAATAGCAAAAATAAATACAAATAATAGCCCAATTTTTAAAAATGGGCAAAGGATCTGAACAAACATTTCTCCCAAGAAGACATACAAATGGTCTGTGATTATATGAAAAGATGTTCAATATCCTTAATTATCACGGAAATGCAGATCAAACCACAATTTGATATAACCTAACACCTGTTAGGGTGGCTATTATCAAGAAATAAAAGACAACAAGTGTTAGCAAGAACGCAGACAAATCTGAATCTTTGTATGCTGTCAGGGAATGTAAACTGGTACAGGCACTACAGAAAACAGTATGGAGGCTCCTCGACAATTAAAAACAGAATTACCATATGATTCTTAATCCATTTTGGAGCATATATCCAAAGGAACTGAAATCTGAATTGCAACGAGATATCTGCACTTCCCCATTCATTATTCACAATAGCCAAGATATGGGAACAACCCAAGTAACCATCAACGGACAAAAAGATAAATAAAATATTTTATATATATATACACACACACACACAATGGAATAACATTCAGCTTTTAAACAGAAGGAAATTCTTTCATTTGAGACAACATGAATGAACCTGGTGAACATTATGCTAAATGAAAGAAGTAGGCTGACCAGACATACCATTTTAAATGAGACAGAAAACAAATGTACTGTCCATATGATACAAACGGTACATATGATCAGCCTAGTCTCACTGGTCTAAATTCAAGGTGTCAGTAGGCTGACCACACATACTGTTTAAAATGGGATAGTACCATTGTTTTCTGTCCCATTTAAAATAGAACATGTGGTCAGCCTAGAAAGAAGTTACAGAAAGACAGACTATATGACCCACCTCTAATGGGTTATCTAGAATAGTCAAACTCACAGAACCAGAGACTACAATATAGTCGGTGCCAGAAGCTAGTGGGTGGAGAAAATGGGGAGTTATTGTTTAATGGGTATAAAGTTTAAGTCATGCAAGTTGAATATGTTCTACAGATCTTTCGTAAAACATGCTGCCCATAGTTAACAATACAATATTGTGCACCCCAGAACTCACTAAGGTGGTAGACTCATGTGAATGTTCTTTCCAAAAAAACAAAAATAAAAGAAGAACAAAGGGACATGAGGAAACTTCAGTAAGTTTTGGATATGTCTGTGACCTTCATTGTGGTGATGTTATCACACATGTCCAAGCTCATCAAACTGTACACATTAGCAGTTCTTGTATATGAATTATATATCAATAAAGGTGATAAAAATAAATGACTAAAAAAAATGAGCGAATAGTTAATACTTTTGAATGTGAAGAATGAAGGGAAATTTAAATGAATACCTAAGTGTTGGTTGGTTTTTATCTATTTCAGCACAATATCAAGAATAAAATGAGTTGGCCACAATTCATAACGTATGTTTCCCAGCCCTTGCTTAAACAGTTTTCATAGGCTTCTTAATATCATGCACCACTGATTTTAATTTCATGGCTATTTCCAATCAGGTTAAATATTTGTGTTCTGATGTCATTTCATTCTCAATACAGCCGTTTTCAACTTTGGGAATTTAGTCTGAAAATAAGAATTCAACTTGAGAAACTGAAATAGCAGCCAGTAGTTAATATTTGTTGAAGGTTTAACTATGTTCCAAAGCCCTTTGTGAAATGGTTTTCAATACAGGGTTTTACAGGATTTCACAACTTTATGAAGCGGTGCCCTTATTTTTCTGGTTTTAGGAGGAGAAACCAATGCTCTGAGAGGGTAACTTGCCCAAAGCCACAAGTGTGTTTGCAACCGCACAACCCACCCCTGCCCATCTCCTGATGCTTATACACAATGTAACAAATCCTTCGGATTCCAAGTATTTTCCTGCAGATCAGTGAGCTTTAAATACTCCCCTAAATTTTAAAATAACAAAATATCTATGAGTACAAAGCCAGTATTTTGTACGTGGAAAAGGGGAGGAGGTAAAGAAAAAAGGAACTCTCTCAATACTATATAATTGGTTAAACTTTGTGGTTCTTGCTAGCTTTCCATTCATTGCCTTATTTAATCTTCTCCACAATCCTATGATATGAAAAGAAATAAGGCAAGGCCTAAATTGTGAGATTAAGCAAACTGCATAAATCCTCACATCTCATAAAGAATCAGAATGTGACACCAGTTCTATTTTTCTACGTACCAATATCCCTCCCCCAATCAATTCAACTCTACATCAGTGAATTTGTTGCTTCCCCTCGGCCACCACTTGCCTCTGGACAGCAGAATCACTCTATTGTCACGTTCAGGGAGATATTTACAATAACTCATTGAGCCAAAGAAATTCCTCACCCAATCATTTATTCACCCAATCATTCATTCAGTAGTATTTATTGAGAACTTAAACTGTCTGCCAGGTATCAACACAGCAGGCTCACTTACATTATCTTCTTTTTTTTTAAGATTTATTTTATTGTTTTTGACACATAGAGAGAGAGAGAGAGAGAGAGAGAGAGAGAGAGAGAGAGAGAGAGGGAGAGAGAGAGA
>PVKE010011454.1:0-39958 GCA_004027555.1 Craseonycteris thonglongyai | reverse complement strand
GCTCGCTTTGAGGCCACGAGGACCGAGGATCGAGTCCCGGCTCCGGCCCAGGCAGGACCCACATGCTGAACTGGGGAGTTCCCACAGTTCGGTTCTCTAGCTGTCTCTGTCTCTGTCTCTCTCTCTATCTGTCAAAAGTAAAATAGAAATAAATATGCACTGAAGACAAAAAGATAATTTCTCTCTATAAATGTGAAAAAAAAAAAAAAAAAAAAAAAAAAAAAAAAATACTGAATGAATATCTCAGAAGAATTTTGTGTTTAATAGTATAAAGGGACCTGTGATTGTCTCGAAGCTTCTTGGGTTAACAAAAAAAGAACTTGTAGAATTTTGACTTTAAATAAGAACTTCCTCACCTGTATGCTCAATATTCTTACACTCCAGCCTCCTTTCCCTGACATCTAATGGGAGTAATAAAGCCTAAGAATTGCTTTCCTCAAAGCAACCTAGCTTATACCATTGTCTTTTAATTATAATCAAAGCTAACAATTTTTGGCTTTATAGTTACCATTTCCAGTTGTCACCTCACATCCTCCTTCCCTGCCACTGTTCACTGCCCTCCACCACCAGGAACAATATCTCTTTTGAGCATAGGGATTCATGTTTTTTGGCCCCTTCTACTTCACTAGTCCCAACATAGTGCCGAGCAAACAGAAATAGCCCAATTAATATTTGTTGATGGAAGTAAGGATGAGAACTGGGCATACTGTGCAACCTGACTATCTCAGCACAAGGACCAGAGACCAAACACTCAGAAGAGAGGCCGCTCTCAGTTACTTTTCCAGAGTTCTTCCCCTCAGCCTGAGAGCAGCCCTTGCCCCAAGACTCCCGATGTAACAGGCATAAAGTAGCTCTACAAAAGGGGCTTTTGCAACACATGTTTTAAGAGATCAGGGAGTCAGCACCACAGGGTTCCTTCCCATCAAGGAACTGTGTTCATTTTCCCTGGGGAACAAAGTACATGTGACAGAGTTTCTGAGCATGGGTCAGCCTGGAGTGAATCAATAACATTCTGAAACACTATCTGCACTGGCTGCCTTCAGTCTAAGTTTGCTTCTAACAATCCTAGCCAAGCAGAGCTATTATTTCTTTAGCAGCCTCCAAATTACACTAAAACCAGCTTTGCCAAAAATTAACTTATTTATGGGAGGAAAAAAGAACCCCACCTCAACCTTACACAGACATGTTATTCAAAATCTACACTTTCTTCAACTTGCCAAGCATCAAATATTGCCTGTCTGGTATAAATGTCTACTAGACCCCAACACCATCTTCAACCTACCTTTAAATAAAGTCCTTTTTAACAAAAGACCAAAGAACACAAATTGCTGAGGCCAATGACTTCTACTCTGACAAAGCAGTGACCACTGGACAAGGCCTGTCTGTGTCTTGTCGATGACCTACAACATACACTGCTTAAGAAATTATGAAATCGCATTTTCTCAGACCAAATGTAGCCAGACCTGTGGTCAAGGACTCTGTTCAGCCCATTTTCCAAAGTGAATCAGCGGCACTGTTATCAATACACAGAAGGGAGCCAACTGCACAAAGGGAGCCTTCCTCTCTCCTTGCTATCTTGTATTTAAAAAACCAGGGGAAGCCGGGATGGCTCAGTGGGTTAAGCGCTCACTTTGCAGCGCCGGGGACCGAGGATCGAATCCCGGCCCCGGCCCGTGCGGAACCATACGCTGAACTGGGAGCTCCCCCAGTTCAGTTCTCTCTGTCTCTGTATCTTTCTCTCTCTCTCTCTCAAAATAAATAAATAAATATTAAAAATAAATAAATAAATAAGAAATCCAAAAACAACTTTAAAAAAAAACACAAACAAAAAAAACAAACCAACCATAATTTGTTAAAAATAGTAAAAGTCTGATTCAAAGTAACATGGGAAACTTAGGAAAGCAATGGTTGATAACTAAATCAATATACTAAACCTTTCTTTTTATCCATAAATGATTGATATTTGAAATTAAAATTTAAAAATTTGAAATTTTAAAAAATACTTTATGTATTTAAGCCAATTAGCAGTCACATGTAGATGACTCCTAGTTTACCTGAGGAGACACAGGAAAATGACTATTAAAAAAGTATAGCTGCTGAAGCTGTAGAATGGGTACAAAGTCATGACACTATTTTCTCTACTTTCATGTGTATTTTAAAATCTCCATGTTAAAAAGACATAATGTATTAAAAATCTTTTTTAATGTAAGCTTATGCCAAATGAAAAAAAGTGGCATGTATTTCAACCTCTTTTGTTGTCTCAGATCAAAGTCAGGGTCAAAGCAGTGCTAACTTTCCTTCTCTAGTTTGTTCTTTTTATCCTTTTTCCAGGTCCTTATGTAGCCCCATTAAAAGATGCCAATGGGAAAAACCAGCTTACTCAGGTACAGTGGTGCTGAAAACAATCCAGGCAAGATAGTAATAAGTTTTAAATAGAGACTTTGGAACCCTCATGAGATCTGACCTTAAGAGCTCAGAATTAGATTGTACATGAGAATATTACTTCAAGGGAAATCACTGTTTATAATGTTCCTTGATATACTATAAAGGGACCAACAAATTCAACTTAGAGGTGAGTGAGTCTATACCTTCTTTTTAACTGGTGTGTCCAAAACCTTTACCTCTTTCCCAACCCCCAAATAATTAGATCCATCAATAAAATGTATTATATCAAAATCCCTATGAACTTAAGACTGGACTCAAGCTACTTACAGAAGATATAAGAAAATCAAAATGGAGCTGAAATCAAATGTTAAAGTATCTTTTATAGTGCAACTTTGCACTCCCTTATGGGACAGGGGACTACGTTTTTCCAGCTATAGTTTGAGAGCATCGCGAAGCAACAGGTATCAACACTGTCCTCACGGATACTATAGCGAACACAATTCTGATTTTTAAGTGTGGTTAGTGTTTGAGGAGACAAGACATCCAACTTTGGCTTCCTGGGGCAGCAAGTTCCACAGGTTGATTCACCATTCTATTAAACCTGATTTTTATTTGCTCTTAAATCAAAGCCTTTAAAATTAAGCCTGGAGGCTTACATTAACATAAAGCGGAATGGTCATAAGTTTGGAAAGTCTGTGCTAGAGGAACAATTTTAGCCCTGATGAGGCAAGCATGTTCAGGCCTAGCAAATCCTCAAGGACTGGCATAGCTTGGAGCCACTACAAGTATGATGGAAGTGATTCCTTGGCTGATCTGGGGAAAATTCCAATGCTCTCCATGACCCCTCCTCACCTGATTGAACTCCTCATCGGCGTATATATCAATCAAGTCCACTCCTTCTGACATGGCTCCGGAAGGCAGATCGAGGGCCCGGAGAACGGACAACGTAAGAAAGATGCCACTTGAGGCACAAAGAGGCAAGAGTTAGATGGCATGAGGGGCCCAGGTCGGAAGGAGGGCAGTGCTTGCCAACCTCCCGTCTCCAGAGACGCAGCCTCCCGGGCAGCCCCAGCCCGGCCCCACCCGCTCCGCCCCGCCCCCGGCCTCGCGCCGCCCCTGCTCTCCCAGGCCGCCGGGGCTCGCGGGGCTCGCTGCCTATCACCTTCGGGCCCGACCCGATCTGCGCTGCAGCTGCCCGCGGTGCGACGGGAAAGCCCAGGCCTCTGCCTCTAGGGGCCCGCGCACAGCGCTCCGAAGAACGCCCGAGGCGAAGCCCGCAGCCCCAGCCCAACGCACCTGCCTAGGCCCCAGGACAGCCCCGGCTAGAAGCCCAGCGGGGCCCAGAGCGCCGGCCGCTCCCGCTCCGCATCCAGGCCCCAGTCCTCGCCTCCAGCTAGGCCCGCCCTGCTCCCTGCCCACAGACCCGGCCCAGCGCCCTCGGCCCCCTCCCACAAAGGCCCGCGCCTCCCTCTGCCCACCGGCTCCGGCTGCCCCCGGCTCTACCGACGCCCTCCCCGCCTCAGCGCCGGCCCCGAGCCCTCTTCCGGCCCAGCCGGCCCCGGCCGCGCGCCCCCGTTACCGGGAATATGGCGGCGGAGGCGGCGAGTCCGGACTAGGCCCGAAGCGCGCGAACCGCTCTCGGTCCCCAGGTCCCGCCTCCCCCCCCCAACCCCAACTCTGCCACCGGCGTCACACGTACAGCCACTTCCGCCATACGCAGGGACGCATTTTCCGGCTCAGGACGCCTCTTCCGCAGGGTCGGGGGTCTAGGAATTCCCGGAAGTGGCTGGGCCGCAACCTTCCGGTTCGGGTCAAGAAAGATGGCTGTGGCCACCGTCTTCCCGTCTCTGGCGCGGGTGAGGAGTGGGGGTTGTGAGGTTCTGAGCGGGACACCGTGGGGACTGAGTCTCGTCTTCCTCCGCAGTCATGGAGACCGCGAGGACAGGTCCAACTGCCTGGTGGCCCAAGGCAAGGACAGACTCAAGGAGAGGTCGAGCTTGCAAATTAGGAGAGTCAAGTCGCTCCCACCTTTTCCTGAGCCCACTGTGTGCCTGTCTTGTAGTGTCGTTGAACGATCGGTTTTCCTGTGAGACCCAATTCGGGTATCACCAATTTTCCCGGGGCCCCACCTCCTCTGGGCGCCTCTTCTGTGTGTTCTTAAACCTCTGTTACTAAATCTTCTGTAACACCATGATTTCACATCGCATAAGATCTTTCTTTTTTTTAACGTACCGGTAGGTATTTACCATTGTAAACTTAGTAGCGACTTTTGCCGCATCTCATACTATTTTGTATGTTGTATCTTTTTTGTCTCAAGATAGTTTCTAAGTTCCCTTTGATTTCTTCTTTGTTCCATTTGAACCATTGGTGATTTGAGTGTGTTGTTTAATTTTCAAATATTTATGAATTTTCCAGTTTGCCTTCTGCTATTGATTTCTGGTTTCATTCTGTTGTAGTCAGAAAAGATCTCATATAGTTTCAGCGTTCTTAGACTTGTTTTGTAACCTAACATGTGATCTATCCTGGAGAATGTTCCCAGTGTGCTTGAGAAGAATGTTGCTGCTCTTGGGTGGAAATGTGCTGTATATGTCTGTCTGGTTCATTGGATCTATAGTGTTGGTCAGGTCCTCTGTTTACTTATTGATCTTCCATTTGCATGTTCTATGCATTATTGGAAGTGGGATATTGACAGCAGTTCTGTCAGTATTTTCTTCACTGGTATATCTGTGTGCTCTGATGTCAGTTGCACATGTATTCACAATTCTCGGTGAATCGACCCTTTTATCATTATGTAATGCCCTTCTTTATCCCTTGTGACAGTTTTTGACTTAAAGTCTGATATAAGTAGGGGCATTTCTTTCTGCTCACTGTTGGTTACCATTTGAATGGAATACCTTTTTTTTCATCCTTTCGCTTTCAACCTATGTGTAGCCTTATATCTAAAGTGAGTCTTATAACAGCACATAGTTGAATCTTGTTGTTTTTTTTCCTCCTTTTATATACTCAGCCAATCTTGTATTTTGGTTGGGAAGTTTAATACATTTACATTTAAAATAATTACTAATAGGGAAAGACTTACTATTGCCATTTTGTTGTTTTCTGTATGTCTTGTAGCTTCTGTGTCCCTGTAGAGACATACTTTGATTTTTTTTCTGATTTTCTATTGTGCATATTCAATAGGTTTTGTGTGTGTGTGTGGTTGCATATAACAAAACTATTTAAACCGATTAACATCTTAACTTTAATCTCATACAAAAACTCTGCTCTTTTACACCTTTCTACTTTGTTATTGATGTCACAATTACATATTGTGTATCCATTAACATTTTATAGTTTTTTTAATGTTTTTGTCTTTTAACTACTGTAGCAGAATTAAGTGATTTATGCACTACTGTTACAGTGCTACAGTATTCTGTGTTTGTCATATTTACCTTTACCACTGAGCTTTAAGCTTTCATATGCTTTTGTGTTGCTGTCTACCGGTAATATGCTTTAGATCTTTTGGAGTTCCTGAATTTGAATGTCCATTGCTTTGCCTGGATTTGGGAAGTTTGGGGCCATTATTTCTTCAAATGAGCTTTCTGCTCCTTTCTCTCTCTTCTGGGATACCCATAATGTGTATAGTGGTCTGCTTGATGATGTCCCGTAAGGCTTTTAGGTGTACTTCCCCCTTTTTCATTCCTTTTTCTTTTCCTTCTCTGATGGGTAATTTCAAAAGCCTTGTCTTCGAGTTCACTGACTCTTTTGTCTACTTGGTCAAGTCCACTGTTTAACCCCTGTAGTGAATTTTAAATTCAGTTATTGTATACTTCAGTTCAAAAATTTGTTTGGTTATTTTTAATAATTCTCTTTGATAGTCTCATTCTGTTCATGCATTGTTTTTCTGAGCTCATTGAACATTTTTTTTTTTTTTTTTGACATAGAGAGAGAGAGAGAACTGAACTGGGGGAGCTCCCAGTTCAGTATATGGTTCCGCACGGGCCAGGGCCGGGATTCGATCCCTGTCCCCAGCGCTGCAAAGTGAGCGCTTAACCCACTGCGCCATCCCGGCTTCCCCTCATTGAACATCTTGATGGCAATTATTTTGAAGTCTTTGTCAGGTAATTCATATACCTCTCTTTTGGGTTGATTTCTGGAGATTTATTTTGTTCCTTAAATTGACCCATGTTTCCTTGTTTCTTTGCATCCTGTAAAACTTTGTATTGGGATCAATGCATTTGAAAAAACAGCCACCTCTCCCAATCTTTTTGGACTGGCTTTATACAAGGAAAGACCTTTACTGGTCAACCCTGCTAGAAATTCTAGGGGCTTCTCAATTTTTTTTTTTTTTTTTTTTTTTTTTTTTTGGTTTTTTTTTTTTTTTTTTTTTTTTTTTTTTTTTTTGAGTGGCTATGTCTTTGAATTTGTGCTTGTCAATTCCCAATTAGAGGATTTGCTGGTTTCTTTCGTCAGGAGCTCTTAATCTCTTACTCCCTCTGTTGGATGTCTGTGGTACTGCAGGTTCTTAAGTTGCCAAAAACCTCCCAACTCTCTTGTTCTTCCCTCGGCACGCGGCCTTCTATACTTGTGGAGTTGATGTCTGTGGGTGAAGGAGAATGTGGTGCTTCCTGTCCTGCGATCTTGCTTACATCACCACCTTCTCATCACATCTTGATAGTTTTTGCCTTTCTCCAGATTAGGAGCCCTTGAGAGATTAGGGTCCATGCCATCATTGTATGCTCAAGATTTTAACACAAGGCAAGTGACTAGAATACAAACCATAAGAATTTTAAGGGAATGCAAAGGAAGGAGAAAATAATTATGCTGGAGGATTTCTGGATGGGCACTGGTTAAGAGCATGTTTGCAGTTACAGGTAACTGCAGTTACTGTTTGGGTGACAAGTTTTTTAACCTCTCTGAGCCTCAGCTTCCTAAGCTGTAAAGTGGGGTCAGTGTCAGCATAACTTCTTACAAACTAAATGAAATCGACTGCGTTTAGCACCTTGTATGTTGAGTGAATGACGGTGATATTATTTGCTGTTGTTACAAAGATGCTTGTGGTTTGCTTCAGATGCTCGTTCTGTCAAGGCACCACCGACTGTCTCCTTTGCTCAGCATGACATCATTCACACGCTTCTACAGAGGTGACAGCCCAACAGATTCTCAAAAGGATATGATTGAAATCCCTTTACCTCCGTGGCAGGAGCGAACTGATGAATCCATGGAAACCAAAAGAGCCCGCCTGCTCTATGAGAGCAGAAAGAGGGGGATGCTAGAAAACTGCATTCTGCTTAGGTAAGGGGACAAGGGTTCTGGTGTCTCTTGTCTTTGACCAGAGCGAGCCTTTCAACTTCTTTCTCTCTTTTTCTCATTTTTAGCCTCTTTGCTAAAGAATATCTGCACAGCATGACAGAGAAACAGCTGAACCTCTATGATCGCCTGATTAATGAGCCCAGCAATGACTGGGATATTTACTACTGGGCTACAGGTACTGGGCATGATAAGCAGCATAATGTGAAGAATAGGATAACTTAAGCCTATTTGTGTCTAGAATTACATTCTAGGCAATTTATTTTCTTCATGTAGTAGACCCTCAACCCAGACACACTTCAAATTTTTCCAAAATGTATGAAATCTGTTTTATTAGTTAAGATTCTTTGTTGGCATAAAGAGAAACCTATTCTGTGTAACTTGAGCAGAAAGGGAATTTAGTGAAATTAGAAGCTCACAGTATCAGAGGGGAGGCTGGAAATGGCGTGGAACCCATTATAGACAGCCCTGTCATCTACAGGGCGTAGTTCTTCAGGAATTTCATTCTGGCACTGCCTTTGATGAATGAATTCTCCCTGTGTATAGTGAGGATTAGCTTTGGCTGATCTAAAGATACCCAAAAGCATGACTTAAACAAGACAAAACTATATTTTTCTTTCTCATAACTTAAGTCCAGCATAGCATAGAGAGGGGTTTCAAAAACTCAGGCGGTCTAGATTCCTCTTGACTTGCTTCTCTTTCATCCTCGGCACGTGTCCTCTACTGTGTGATCCCAGATGGCTGCTGCGGCTCTATCTACCATGCCCATGTGTCAGCCAAGAAACAAGTGTGTAGAAGAGCACACCCCATTCTTTATGGGCCCTTCTCAGCAAGTTAGACACCATGCCTCCACGTACTTTCCACTGACCACAGTTTAGTCACATGCCATACCCCTTGCCATAAGGAAGAAGTAATATAGTCTATTCCATGTATCTAACGAAGTTGAGGACTCTGTTATTAAGGAAAAATGCAAGAATGGATATTAGGGGATATCTCATCCATTTCTGTCACACTGTGGGACTTCTGGTTTTTGTGTTTCCACGGAATATTTGTATCATAAAATAGAAGCCACTTTGTAAGTTCCAAATATAAAATGTAATAATGGACTCTGCTTTTGGTATTGTGTCTAAGAACTTGCGTGCTCTAAAGTCACAAAGATTTTTCTCTATTTTCCCCTAGGAATTTTATATTTTAGAATCAGCTATTCAGTTTCTCAAGGAAAAAATCCTACTTGGTTGGAGTTATATTAAATCAATAGATGAATTTAGGAAGATTCTTTTAGCAATTTAGAATTGTCTAATATATGAACATGCTATATCTTTTATTTAGGTCTTTGATTTCTTTAATCAGTTTATTATCTATTGCTGCATAGCAAATTATCCCAAAACATACTACTTTCACACAGCCCACATTTATTATCTCATAGTGTCCGTGGGTCTATAATCCAGGTGTAGCTGCTCCTGTGTGTCACGAGGTCACGAGGTCGCAATCAAGGTGTCGGCCTGGTCTAGGTCTCATCTGGAGGCTCATCTAGGGGAGGATCTGTGTCAGGCTCCCTGGTATTGGCAGAGCTTAGCTCCTCCTGGGCTCTTCATCCTACTGGCAGTTGTCTAGAGACTGCCTTCTGTTCCTTGTCACAAGGCAGCTTGCTTCCTCAAAGTGTGCAAACCAAGGAGGCAATGTAGTCTACTAGCCAAATGGAAGTTTCATTGTTTCGTAACCCAGTCGCATCAATGACATTCTGTCACGCTTGCCATATTCTGTTGGTGAGAATCAAGTCATTAGGTCCTGCCACATTCAAGGAGAGGGGTCACACAAGGGCATGATAGCGGGAGGTAGAAATTATTGGGGGCCATCCTAGAAGTCTGCCTGCCTGCTGCACTCAGCATTTTAGGTTTTCAGCATATTTTGATAAACTTATACCTAGGTATTTTAAATATCTTGGTGCTATTATCAATGGTACTTACAATTTCTTTTTCAATTTCCTATTGGTAGAAATGCCAGAATGTAGAAATGCAATTGATTTTTGTGTACTGACTTTGTATATTGAGTGAGTGTCTCAGGGTGAAAAGAGAGGTTGGAGGGGAACCCCTCTGCCAGATTCCTCCCCTCGCTGGCATTTTCACCTCTGTACTCTTGGTGCCTTTGTCCGTTCTGATCTGGTTCTCCAGGTTCTGTCATTTTTGTGTGCCTCTGGTCGCCTTCCAGTAAAACCCTTTTTGCTTAATTTACTGGTTATTAGTTCCTGTCACTTACAGACAAGGACCTTTGCCTCAACTTTATAGATTAGAAGGGAAGCACAATACCCGGAAAACATCTGACATACCAAATGCAGAGCCAGGTAGTACCGCTGAGATTGGACAGGCTAGAGCTTGGCAAACTTATTCATAGAAGACCAAATAGTAAACATTTCAGTGTTGCCACCATATGGTCTCTGCGGCACCTACTCAACTCTGCCATCGTAGCACACAAGCAGCCATGGACAATTTGTAACCCAGCAGGAGCAGCTGTCCCAATAAAGCTACTTACAGATACAGGCTGCCGGCATTTGCCCACTCCGGGTAGAGGCTACTCTGTGTATTGAGAGGAAGAGTTGAGATGGTCTGTGTATCTGCTGAGGTTCTTGGCCAAGGCCAGGGCTTCAGGTTTCAGGATCCTTAGGCCTGAGTATTGACTGACTGATGTCATTCTTTCTGCCCGTTCTTCTTTTGCAGAAGCAAAACCAGCCCCAGAAATATTTGAAAATGAAGTCATGGCGCTACTGAAAGACTTTGCTAAAAACAAAAACAAAGAGCAGAGGCTGCGTGCCCCAGATCTCGAATACCTCTTTGAAAAGCCACGCTGAGCTGTGCACCACTGCCAGCCTGGGGGTTCAGTCTGCGGACCCTAACTGTTTAGGATGGATGCTGGCCTTGACTTCTGCTTTCCCTTAGACACTCAGCCCACCTGGACCACTCATCCACCTCAGATGTTGGCTCCTCTCTCTCCCAGGACATGCAGATGTTCAGTGTGTCTCATTCACACACTCTTCATTGCTGGGTAGGCCGCGGTAGGGTTAGTGGCTTGGCTGTTGCTCTGGCAGGCCTCTGCCACAGGAGGGCACTGTGGGAAAGAGACTGGGCCAGCTGCCTGTGCTAGAGTGAAAGCTTCCTGGGGTAGCCCACCCCACCCTGCCCCCCTTCCAGCCCAGGATGGTTCTTTCTGCCAAAGGAAGCTGAGCCAAGCCCCCTGAGCGGAATCCCTCAGAGGTACTGTGGGCATTGTGGGCCGCAAGCAGGAATGGTGTGTGTGTGCTGCTTAAGCGTCCACATCCTCCACACATTTCCTCTGCAATGTTCACTTGTACAAGGAACAATAATTGAATATTAAAGATGTTTTAAAGAGGAGAATCGCAGTTTCCCAACCCTCAATTATTTATCTATGGCAGGGGTCTCCAAACTACGGCCCGCGAGGCCCTCTCATCCGGCCCATGGAGACCTTTTTATCTGAATAAAATAATATTAAATAAATAATTAAAAACAACATCTATGTTTTGATTCTTTTTTATTTGGACCTTGAGTGTGTAGTCGGCCCCCAAACTGCTGTTTGATAGTTAATGCGGCCCGCGGGCTGAAAAGTTTGGAGACCCCTGGTCTATGGTATAATCCATACTCACGTTTATAGAGTTTTACAAGGTCACCATCATAGGTTTTATCTTTATTTAGCACTATACCATACTTTCTACATTGCTAGTCTTCACAATTCTTTTAGTTGACAAAATAACAAATAATAGAGTGCATTAGTTGAAAGTGTTTAGATCCAGGAGACTTCTGTGTTGCTAGGGGCAGCCTCACGGGGAGGCTTTTGCCTCGGAGCTGTTCAAGGCATGGACCCGAGGAAGGCAGGTCAGAACCCACAGCAGGGGAAGCCGGGATGGCTCAGTGGGTTAAGCGCTCACTTTGCAGCGCCAGGGAACAGGGATCGAATCCCGGTCCCGGCCCGTGCGGAACCATATGCTGAACTGGGAGCTCCCCCAGTTCAGTTCTCTCTGTCTCTGTATCTCTCTCTCTCTCTCTCTCAAAAAAAAAAAAAAGAACCCACACGGCAGATGGTTGGTGATCGTAAGAACTGCGCGGGGAGACAGTACATGTTTCCAGCATTGGTGAGCTACAGGGTTCCCATGGAGCAAAGCGACGAAAGCCAGCCTTTACTTACATGATCTCATTAAAGCTTCACAGCAGTCCCATAGACATGCCTATTTTATAGATGAGAGAGAGAGTCATTTGTCCAAGGTCAAGAAGCTATTCTGTCAAAAAGCCAGAATCTTGTTGAGTTCAGTCTGCCTCCAAAACTCGTGTGCTTTCTAATAGAACACACCACCCCACCAGTGGACACTTAGGATAAATCTGTGCTTTGAAAAGCAAACAGCAAAGAAACGTGACTGTTCTGAGACATGACCTGTGTGTCACATAGGGGACAGGTAGCTGCCAAATGGTCCCCCAAGTAAGCACCTGATCACCTGGGGTTGCTCTTATAAGGGAAGAAACCGTACAGGCACTGATTACAAGTTCAAAACCTGGCTCCGCTGATGGCTTTCTGAATATGTGGATTGGCCCAAGCCTCGGTTTCCTCTTCAATACAATGGGGAATGGTGACACCCCATCTTAACCAGTTGTGCGGATCAGATGGGAAGGGATAGAGCGTGCAGAGTTCTCACATGGTCCCCAGCCCACAGCAGGCTCTCAGCGGATATAGGTGTCAGCATTTGGTCATGACCTCCAATGAGACAGCATCTGTCTCATTGCCTGGAGTGTCGGGAATGTCACCAGAGCTCTGTGCAGGGCAGGCTCAGCAGCAGACAGAAAGCCAAGCCTATTAAAGAACCACGGGGTGTCTTACCAGCCAGTGAAGACCGGAGAGAAAACACGCTGCTGATGAGACCTTTGATGGCAAAATCTGAAGCACTCACCTAAGCCAGGAATGGGCGTGCGATGTAGAATACAGAACCAGGGCAGGCGAGCAGATGGATGTCCCCTGGGGAGCGTAGCTCAGACTTCTGGCCATTATCTCGGGGGGCCTCCTTGGATGTACTGTGGGGAGAATGTTAAACAAGCAGACAGTTTCTATAGAGAGATGTATCTGGACTGTAAGAAGTGCACATGAATTGGGCAGCGACTTGGCTCATCCATCCTGGACATTTACGCAACAAACACCCCGTAGCCAAGTATGCATTTGGGGCTTTTTTTCCTCCTGGGGTTTGATCTCTCCTTACCCTGATTTTTGTCTCATTTAACATAATGTTCAACTGCTGCCACTTTCACCTGGGAATGGCATGCTTCTAAAGGAATGGTGTTCTTCCCAGGCTGCTGCTGGCTTGTGTCATCTCTGAAAGTGGATCTTGCTAACTTCAGCTGCTCAGTGTCAGACCCAGGGGTGCTATGTAAACAGTTCTTCCCTTTATTAGGCATTAAGTAAAACTAGGCCGACCGCAGTGCATGAATATAAACAGAGAGCAAGGGCTGCCGCCCCCCAGGGTCCGTGATGAACAGAAGCTAGACGCACTGCTCTCAAGTTGACATATCCCTGCTCACTGACCTCATTCAGGGCTTCTGCCAGGTAGGTGAGCGCTGGCCCTGACCTGACCCATCTCAAGTGGTCTCGAGAATCCTATCTCCAGGCTCCCGTGGGATACATCAAACTGGGTCAGTCAAGGCTGTTCTTCTCCCATCCTTTTCCTCACTTAAATCTTTTTAAGCCTTCAAAATCCGACAGTCAAGCACTTCGTGCCTGAGCTCTGTGCCTTAGATGGAGTGTATCTGTTGTGGGTCCTTGTAGAGGCACCTCTTCCTGGCTTTGGGCACTACCTGAAGGGTCACCTGGTCTCTTCAGCTCCAGCCAGGGTGGCACCGGCACAAACCTGGCTTCTAACCAGGCAGAGAGTTCCTCTGGGTGAGTTGAGAGGCACATTTATCCTCCAGCCTGCCTGCTGCTACTGTGGCTAGACGGGAAGATTCCATGGCACGGAGGCTGGAGCCGCCTCAACAGCAAGCAGGGCCGGAGGTCGCACTGCCAGCCCTCTTCCTGGCACAGCTGATTGTGTGTCAGGACAGTGGACTTGCCACCCAGCAGCTGTCAAGCTGATGATGCTGATCAGCTTCCAGTGAGGCCACCGTGTGACACCTCCGTGTCCCGGAGGACCTCTGAACAGAGAAGTGAGCATTGGTCCTTGTCTCTCAGATACTGACCCAAGTGCAGGCTGGAGGACATCCAGCCATGTGTGGCAGGTCTGTCCCCACAGTAGGGACATGGAGCTCTGAGACACCTGCTTTTACTATCCTAGCAAGAGCTAACCTTGTCCTGAATTCACCCTCACCGACCAATCACTGTTCCTGTATCCGTGCCCTTTGCCATGGAGCTGTGCAGGGTCTTCCACTGTGAACCTGGGGTCAGCCAAGGGTATTGCTTGGCCAATGGGATGTCGGTAATCATGAAGCAAGCAGAGACTTGAAAAGCCCTGCACAGTTGGGTGTGCCCTGGCTCTTGTACCTCTGCCAACACCTGAAAACCTGCCCGTGTGAGCTTTCAGCTAGGGTCAGCTGACAGGTCAGTAAACCCACAGACTCTTAAGCTAAATGAATGCTTATTATTTTAAGCCACCAAGTTCTGGGATGATTTGTTAGGCAGCATTGTTGTAGCAATGGGTAACTGATACAGATGGTAATGGGCTTTCCTGGGTAGATTTGCTTATAGAGAAAAAAAATAATAATAATAACTGATTGGCCAGTATCTGAGGGTATACTGTCCCTTGGACAGGTGAACCTCTCACTTTAATGTTTTTAACAACGTGGCTGCTTAGTATATCAGACTCCCATGAACTTAGTACATCAGTCTCGTATGGACGCATGTAATTCCTCCTCGACTATTTGAACAACAGTAACAGCTAACATTTACTGAGTGCTTATTCCAGACACACATTGGCTAACACGGTGCATGCATTGACTCGCTCAGTTTCTGTAGCAGCCCTGTGAAGTAGATTGTACTGTTATCTTCATTTTGCCAGTGAAGAAATTGAGTTGCTCACTTAGGGAGACACTGACTTAGCAGTTGGGCAGAAATGAACAAAGAAACTGATGTAGGACCCTCAGAAAGTAGGAGATCTGTGTTATGTACTAGCAAAATAGCTGGGAAAACTATTGACTGATGTCATTTGGGGGGTGGGGGGTACCCACTCCCATGTACTTTCCAATCTGGCAGCCCTTGGGAAGAGGTTAGAAAGCCAAAACTCATCATCTCTGTGGGCTATGATTGTCTGCATTTGGTGAGGATTTACAAGGAAGAGATGAGCTCAGGAAAGAATTATCTGCTGTTTGATCAGTAATGAAAGGAAATGGAATACAGAAATCCCAGGCCTCCCAGGGTTGAAAAGTCTCCTACGCCCTAAGTAGGAAAAGATGAGAGGTATGAAAAATTTGGGGCAACAAAGGCGCAGTAAAACTCTTCTCTTGGATAAAGTGACTCAGGACAGGATCAGATTAAAGGCATGCCTCCCATTTATTGTTCCAAATAGCCTTAAGATCACCATTAAGGAGAAAGGGAGAAGTATGGAAGTGACCTAGCAAGACAGGTTAGGCTCAGGAATTATGTCCAGGAAAAAACTTGGGGTGAGTGTGGTTAGTGGCACCTGAAACTGACTCGAAACACATAGGTCTGTGAAGGATTGTATTGCCAAAGGGCTCCCCTCCCTCTCACAAATAGGTCCTTGACAGTTTTCAGCTATAAAACAACTCGAGGACCTCCAGCCACCCATGAGCATGCGGGAGGGTGCACCACCTCCCTGGGGGGCATGCTCTGATGTGGCCAAGGATGGCCCTGGAGGAGGCTCCGTGCATGGGGCAGGGCAAGGGGGCAACTTCTTTGTCTTTTTGGTTCATGAGTTTCTGGACCAAGAAAAGCCTCGTTGGATGAGAAGAGACTGCTGCACCAGAGTCACCAGACCCAGATTTGAGCCAGAGGCAGGGACTGGACAGGACTTTGGATGGTGTCCCTTGAGGAGAGTGCATGACATAAATGAGAAAAAAAACTTGCTGGTTTGGCAAACGGAAGGGTGGGCTATGGCAGAGACTATGGTGTCTGCCCAGCCCACCTGTCCTTTGTCCTGAGCTGTACAAAGACAACATCCCTTATAATAAAGCGGGTGCGATTTGACAGATTGGCCAGTAGAATGTACTTGAACATAGTGAAAGCCACTTTCAGGCCTGGCCCTTAGAAACATCCTGCATGATCCCCGGCCCACTGTTCTACTACAGATGTCCAAGTCACATGTTCCCGATGGGGTGGCTACAGGGCGAAAGCTCACCTGAATGCTTTCAAACTGTCAGTGAGACACATTGTGGCAAGTCAGGGGGCTTTCCTGCCTTATTCATGTCCTCGCCATAGCCCATTCTATCCTGAGTAGCACATCTCGTATCAGACACATAGTGTATCACCGGCACATCAAGGTAGAGGCTCTCTGGTCATCCCATTTTAACTAGGAAATGGGTGCCAAAAAGCTGTGCCACTTGCCTGCAGTCACTCAGCAGGTGAGTGGGGAGGAGGGATGAGAAGCCAGCCCCAGCCCTCCCAGCCCCTCTGCAGTGTTGCCATCTCATACGAAAGTGACTGTATCCATTACTCAGTAATTTAAGTACATACATTGCTAAAAAACCTGTTTGTCTGCATCCCTCCTAAAACACCAGAAAGTGTGCCCCCCCACCCCCACGCCTCGGGTGTTTCTGGATGAGATTGACATTTAAATCAGTAGACTGAGTAAAGCAGACTGCCCTCCCTAATGTGGGTGGGCCTCATCCAATCAGTTGAGGGCCTGAATAGAACAAAAAAGACTGACCTTCCCCCAGATAAAAGAGAATTCTTCCTGCCTGCCTGATTTCCAACTGCGATGTTGGTTCTTTTCCTGCCTTTGGATTCAAACTGAAACACTGACTCTTCCTGGGGTCTCAAGACTGTTTTTCTTCAGCTGGGCGCTATATACCATTGGCTCTCATGGTTCCCAGGCCTTTAGACACAGACTGGAATTAAACCATCAGCTGTCCTGGGTCTCCAGCTTATAGACTCCACCTGCAGATCTTGGGAGCCACACACCTCTATAATCGCATCAGCCAATTCCTTATAATAAATATCTCTCTCTCTGTATATGCATCCTATCGGTTCTGTTTCTCTAGAGAACGCTAATACCCAAATGCACAGACAAATCTCTTTCCCAGGAGGTCCTCCCATCTTCAGTTCTGCGTAACAAACACAAGCCCAGGCCTTAGGGGCTTGAAGCCACAAGGTTCCTCTCTCTATCACATCCCCGTCTGATGAGGGAAAGACAGCTCCCCAGGCCAGCTGACCCCCACGTGGTGACACAGTGATCCAGGCTGCCTCCATCTTTCAGTTCTTACACCCCAACATGGGGCCCCCACCCACCGAGACTAGAAAAGGCACAGCTCCTCCCAGGGACATCAGACTTGGAGTGCCACCCCTCAATTTCTCACACAGCACATTGCCCAGACCTGGCCACACGGCCCTTCGCTAACTGCAAGGGAGGCTGGGAGACATAAAATCATGATACACCCTCACCGAGTGCTTTCTCTAGGCCAGGCTGTGTACGAAGCACGTAAATATTGTCTTCTGAATCTTCAGCCTAACTGCATTCCTACTGTGACCACATCACCCTGCCAAGGAAACGGGTTTCAAGAAGTTAAGAAAGTCGAGAGCACCAACCTTGTCAAAGCCGGGCTGCAGATTCGAACCCAGGTCTCTGTGCAGCCAGAACCCGCTCCCTTCATCACATACCCTGGCTTTCTTGCTCATCGCTGCCAAGAATATTTCCATACCATTGGAGAGCTGGGATTGGGTTCTACTTTTCTGCTCCATCTCATTTTCATCTTCCCCAGGAGTCATGAATTTTTAAACCTTCTGTGAGATGAGCCAGTTACCCCAGCGGAGACAGTAAAAGAACAGAACAGGCAGAAACAGAACAGCCATCAAATAAGCACAACAGACGTCTTCCAAGAAACATCCGCCCAGGAGGGGAAATGAACTACGCAGAATTGTGTGAGCATGGTGGGGGGCGGAGAGACCGCTCAGGCCTCAAGGGAAGCATTTCCTTTCAGGAAAGACAGACAGAGACGGGACTTAGGCCAGGCTCCAGGTGGTGATAGCGCAGGGCCTCGAACGCACTTTGTAAAGGTGGGAGTTTTAGGAGCACAGCCCCGGGGCAGCTGTCCTGCATCACTAAGGCAGGGGTCCTTCCAGAGACCCCAGTCACACGCCCAGAAGCTGCAAAGCCGATAGTGGATCCGGAAGTCATCTGGCATGTCTGCTGGTTCTCTCCCTGGGCATCCATCTTTACACCTAAAGTAATCGTCATACCCACAACACCCACCATTCCAGGCACCACACCAAGCTCCTTTTTTACAGCCTTCATTTCATTGTCATTGTTACAGCAGCCAGAGAGCAGCCACCAGCCTGCTGCTCCAGGGAGGGCAGCGAAGCCCAGGGACACCGTCCTCAATGGAGCCACGATTTGAACGCAGGTTGGCACGGCCCCAAAGCCAGGGCTCCAACTCTACCGCCAGGCCTTTCAGACCCAGTAGCCTCTGGATCACTTCCCCCAAGTTGGTTTCCTGGCCATCCTGGAATCCACTGAGCCACAGCCCCCGCCCCCACCCCCAACGTAGGGCTCACCTGAGAGGTGGTCATGTAAATCCAGGCCACTTTGCTCCTCCCACCTCACGGACAAGAGGGCCCAGGGGCTGGGCTTTCTCCCAATCAGCCCCTCCTGCCATGACCCCCCCCCCCCCCCCCCCCCCCCCCCCCCCCCCGTGTGCCACATCCCAGCTTCAAACTGCTCGACCCGAGAGTCACTGGGAGCAGCTGAGATTCACATGATCATATAGTGGAGGCACCTGGCCTGGGAGAGTTTTGTCAGGTGGCCTCAGAAGAATCTGGGCTCAGAAAGAGCGTTTCCATTGGCAGAATGAAAGAGGGGGGCTGGGGTCCTGCTGCCTCACAGTTGACGGGGGTGGGAGAGGAACCGTGGGGACAACCATCATTCCAGTATCTGTTCGAAGAAATAGTCCCAAGGCCCTGAGGCTAAACAAATAGGACATCTCAAACTAAAAACCAACCAGGCCTCCTGTTCTGGCTCAGGACCAGAGAGGGATGGTAAATAAAGGAAAGTCACACAGCCTTATGTGCCAGAACCAGACGGCTAACCCAAGTTCTAACAGAGGTTCTGAAAGGAGGTGCCTTGAGGGAGGAGGATGTGACCTCCTCCCTCAAGGCATTAGCACCCTGGCCTCTTCCTTTGGGTCCCAGCTAAGGAGTTCCCTGGGCAGGGCCCCAGAACGTCCTCTGGCTGGTCCCTGAGCCTCCATCTTCCAGATTTCAGAGGAGAGGCAGCTGCTGTTGCGCAGGGCCAGCCCCCATGGGTCTGCAGCCCTGCCTCTCACGCGCAGCAACCAGAAATCAATCTTAATGCTCAGACCGGGGCAGGTCTAAAAAAAGGTCACCGGCCTAGCCAGGGCAGCCTACCCCTTTGGGAAACCACTGAGCTCACCTAAGTGGTATTGAGCCCACGGCTCCGATCCCAGCACCTCACAGAACGTTCCAGCAGGCTTGGTGCCATTCTGGAGTCCAAGCCGCCCCCCAGCCCCCTTCCTGCCTGTGAGGCTTTAAGCAGCTCCCTCGCGTGTCAAGTGGGGATAATAACAATAGTGGCTGTCTTGTAGGCAGGAGAGAAAAGCGAAGAGCTGCCTCTCAGCTCCAAGAATGACACAGAAGCTGTACTTCGAAATGGGAGGAAGGGCTGAGGTGGGCCCAGGATTTCCAACCTAAAGTCTGTCCCTTCAGTTGACAGACAGAAAAGCTGAGTCCCAGAGGTGTGAGTGGTCATTGGGTGACCACTGGGACCAGAACAGCTGAGCAGCTCCCCCACCCCCCATAGCCTGACCAGACGTCCCATTTTAAAGATTTATTTTATTGTTTTTGACAGAGAGAGAGAAGAGGGAGGGCCCAGAGCAGTCTCCATAGTTGCACATCATCAGTTTCAACATGGTTTCATTCCACACAGGTGGGCGGGGGGCCGTGCAGGGCAGGCACTGGGCTGGGGGCTCCCAAATAGGATGCAGGCCCCCTCAAGCCAGGGGCCAAGCCTGGGGGCGAGAACCGAACTGGGGACCTCCTGAATGCGAAGCATACCCCAGTTCGGCACATGGGTCCACACAGGCCAGGGCCAGGATTCGATCCTCAGTCCCCAGGGCTGCAAAGCAAGTTCTTAATCCTCTGAGCCATCCTGGCTTCTCCAGAGATGTCCTGTTTTAAACAGGACAGAAAACGGTTCTGTCCCGTTTCAAATGGTACAAACAGTCAGCCTAGTCTCACTGGGCTAACTTCAAGGTGTTGGTAGGCTGACCATATGTACGGTTTGAATCCAGACAGTACCATTGTTTTCTGTCCCGTTTAAAATGGGATGTCTGGTACGCCTACCCCCAGGGCTCTTCTCGCGGGTTCCCGGCCCTTGCCCTCCTGAACACATCCTGCCCAGGCCTGGCCCTTCTGTGCTGGAGAGCCCGGGGGTGGATAAGCCTGGGTGGCCTGTGGCTGGGGCGGCCTAGTCGCTCTGCACACTCCTTGCGCCTCTCCAGCCCTATAAAGGCAGCACCTGCAGAATCTCCTGTAGTTCCCATTTACGGCCGCTGGGTGTCGCCACAGAGCAAAGAAACCACAGGCCACCGGGAGGCTCCGGGCTGGTGGACCTCCTGGAAGACCGGGAAAGTGTCCGGAATTCCTGCCCAAGTCAGCTCAAGAGTTTCCTCAACGCGTTGCGGGACGACTTCAAGCCTTTCACAATCCTGCTAAAAGGAAAAGCTGGCCACAGCCCAGCTGTGCCCCTCCTCGCCTCACGGGTCCCAGCCACAAGGGACCAGTCACCACGGCCACCAGCAGGCCAGGCCTTTCGGATGGAGTGCCCTCCCTTAGCTCCGCCTGAGGCCGGCCAGCTGCTTGCTAGACTCTGTGCATAGAGTATTTTAAATGCGCCAGCAGCCATGCCAGGTAGGCGCTGTGAACCTTCCCTAGAAGAGCCATAAACAGGCTCAGAGAGGTGAAGGCCGGACTTGCATAGCCAGCGTGTGGCTGAAGAGGCATTGAAACTCAGTCCTCTCGGGCTGCTCAGCTGAGCTTTCCTGGCCCTCAGCACACTGGCTGTGTCGGAGACCCTGGTAGACTTTGGGCTCCCTGAGGGCAGGGCCGTGTGGAATTCCTGTTTCTCACCCTTTGCTAAGGCCGTTCCATGGCTCTCAGATGGCATGTACCATCAAAGTGTGCCAGGTACTGGGCTCAGTGCTTTAGACAACCCCATGGGTAGCTACCACTAGTACCCCCACTTTCCAGAAGGGGAAACTGAGACACAAGCAACCGGTCTTGTCGTTACTACGTGGCAGAGCCAGGGCCCACAACCACTGGCTTCAGAGCTTTTGCGTGTGACCACTTCTGTACAGACTTCCCTTTGCCCTGGGTGAGCCCCCACCCTCCGGGCCTATGGCTCCCCATCTCCTCTTTTGTGGGTGGAGCTCACCTGAGCCTCTGTCATTAGACTGGAGCTCCTGGGCAGAGGGCCGAGCTCTGTCCTCACAGCTTCTGAGCCCTGAACAGAATCCTGACTCCCGTGGGCCCTAGTCACCTCTGACCTTCTCTGTGGGGGTAAGGTGTGGACACAAGCCTAAGGTGACCAGACGTCCCGCTTTTGGCGGGACAGTCCCGATTTTTAACAATTTGTCCCGCGTCCCGTGGCGTTTTAAAAAAGTCCCGAGTTTTGGAAAGAATGCACAACAAGCTAGGGAACGGCGGGAGATAGACTAAATTTTTAATCAAGAACCCCCTCCCCCCGGGTCAATGGTGTCCCGCTTTACCAATGTTAAAATCTGGTCACCTTACACAAGCCCCCTCCCTGGCAGGGCCAGTCACCTCAGGGTGAGTGAGGCCAGGACATCTCCTGGGCGAGGGCAGCCCCGATGCCCTGGGCCTCCCCTTCACTCACCCCTACTCTGCCCCTGGGCTGGGGTGCACTGGACTCAGCTCACCCTGCAGTCAGAGCTGAAGGTGAAACTTCCAGGAAATGTACAAGCTGACCGCTGAACTCAGCCACTGTTAAAAATGTAAGTTCTACAAACTTACAATTGAACAAACTGTAGTAAAAATGAAGGTAATGAGTACTTCAAAGTCATCGTCTCATGCTATTACTCCATTTTCTGTCATTTATGCTCTACGCTATGGTATCTGTATGGTGGACACACCGCGTGGCGGTGGGCTACGGAGCGCGTCTTCCCAGCTCCCATTCAGTGGCATTGCGCTGAGAGTTTGAAAGAGGCCGTGATGAGTCTTTACACCCCAGAAATGGGCAAAGGCTACCAAGCAGGATTCTCCCCCACCCGTCCCCCACTTACTCCTCCCCAGAGATGCAACCGTTAAGCATTTACAAGCCTTAAAGCCAGGAGAGGCAAATGGGCTGTCTCGGATGAGCAGGGCTGGCTCCCTCCGGTTTTAGTCCAGGCTCTGCCTCGGCCTCTGCCTAGTGTGTGGCCCCCCTGTGATTTGTCCTCAGGCTTCACCTTTACCACCTGCAAAAGATCTGGTAGGCGCTGAGGCCCGCCTCTCACGAAACCTGCCTGCAGCTCTGAGAGGCGGGCGTGCTGACAGACCTCGGTGCACGTGAGGAAATGGGGGTGTTGAGAAGCACCTGTCAGAGGCGCCGGGTCCGGTTTGAAGCACCCTCTCCACTGCTGTAGTTTATTGGCCCTGTGATAACAGCCCCAGTTCACAGAATGGCTTGGGGATGGTTATTCGAGGAAGTGTGGGTAAGAGAGCTTGGCACAGATAGGGGCTCCAGAAGAACACCGTAAACATTAATTTATCGAGAGGCTGAGTCTGAATATCAACTCTTATTTTCTGATTGTAAGATCTCTGGCCACTTGCTTGTGGAAACCTCATTTTCCCTGTGTGAAAAGAGGGATAATAATAGCTCCCAGGAAAAGCTACTAAGTGGACTGGAGATAAAAGATACAAAGTGTCTGGTGAGAAGTGGGTACTCAATACAGGGGAGTGATTGTTCCAGATTCTCTTTTATTTCCTGCCACTCAGAGAGCAGCAGCTCAGCCTGCCCCCGTCGGGGAGGCTGGCCACAGGGGCCACAGCCCGGGAGGCAGGCCCTTGCCTGGGCAGCTCCGGACGCGCCCTCCTGGCCAGGTCAGCCCCTCTGTGCGCCCTAGCCCCAGAAGGGCGTCAGAGGCGGAGGACGCTGTTGCTAGGCATCGGTTGCTAGGCAACGCAGTGTTTCTCCTGGCCTGGCCACTTCCCCAAGGGCCCAAGCTTCTCTGGAGCAGCTCCTGCCTCCTGCAGCCTCTCGCAGACCTCAGAGCCACTGTGGAGGGCAGGTGAGGGTGGGGCCCGCGGTGGTTGGGCCTGAGGGGAGAGCAGGGCCCACTTCCAGCTGGAGGCAGGCAAGGCTGAGGGAGCAGGGGAGAGCCAAGGAGCCTGGGGCTGGGAGTGAGCATCCAACTAAGGTAGTCAAGGGATTCCTGACTAGCTGGAGGTTGTCTGGGACATGTGGGGTTAACTAAGATCAGGGGCTGATGAAGGGAGGAGTCAGGTACCCTGGGCCTGAGTCTGAGTTCCACCACCTACCTTGTTTCCCCAAAAGTAAGACATCCCCCGAAAATAAGACCTACTTACAGTTTTGCCTGTCGCTGAAATACGTATAAGGCATCCCCCCCCCCCTCCAAATAAGACCTAGCGCATCTTTGGGAGCAAAAATTAATATAAGACACTGTCTTATTTTTGGGGAAACAGGGTATTATGATGATAATAATCCTTCATCACTTGGAACCTGTTTCCCAGCTGTAAAATGGGCGGTTCATCATAAGGTGTGGGGAAGCTGAAATGAGACAATGTAGGAGATAAATGTTCACAATGACTGACAAGTCCTCTCTTCAGTTTGGGGTGTGGGTGTCGGTGGAGAGAGACAGGCTTGGGAGTAGGGGGACGGCTGAGAGGGGTTTGACCCCCACCTCTGTGGTCTCTACAGCCTGGGCCTGGGGCCAGCTCCGGGCCCTTGGGCTACTGGACTAATGAGCCTCTGCGTTTCCTTCCTAGGTGCCCCCCGGGGCCCTGCCCCACAGCAGCATGATGGGAAAACTGCCCCTGGGGGTTGTCTCCCCTTACGTGAAGATGAGTTCAGGGGGCTGCACAGACCCCCTGAAATTCTACGCCACCACCTACTGCACAGCCTACGGTGAGGGCACCCGTGTGCAGGAGCCACCCCCCAGGACATGGGGCAGGACCGCGCCCATCACACACCCAGAACCACCCCCGCATCCTGAACTGACGCCCCCACGAGGACTGTGTCCACAGCCGTATGGTTGGGCCCGCCCTGCTGTCCCTCCCCGCCACGCCATCCTGTGATCCTGCCACTGATCTGGTCCCTGTCCTGTCGACTCCATTCCTTCTGCCACAGTCCTGAAAGGCCAGCCTTTCAAGGGTCCCATCACACCTGTCCCTGCCCCTGGCTCTGTGCCTTGTCCATCCGAGGCAGCCTGGGCACGAGGGGGAGGCTGGCCCTGCCTGGGAAGCCCCGCCCACTGCTCTCCCACTCTGCTGACCCGCCTGCCCGGCTCCCTGCTTCCTCTCTGGCAGGTCGAGAGGAGTTCAAGCCCCGCGTGGGCTATCACTTGGGCACTGGCTATAAATCCAATTACCGGCCTGTGGTCTCCTATCCAGCCAGTCTCGCAGCCCTGGACGACCCAGCCACAGGGTACGGTCTATATACTCTCCTCTCACGTCCTGCCCTGTTGAGCTCTCATGGGCATCCATGCATGGGCACCCTGAGCCTTGCTTTCCTCTGTCTGGAGTCCTGGAGGACCCAGGGCACAGTATCCCAGATGGGCACCAGAGGCCAATGGATTCCTGAAGCATCTGTGGGAGTGCCGAGGGGGGCAGGAAGCTTCTGGAGATAAGCAGTGCAGGCCCTGGTGGTATTAGCCCCTGTCCCACCCTCAGGGAACAGGTCGGGGACAATTTCCAGACAGTGACCAGTCAGAGCTACCGCCCTCTGGAGGTGCCTGATGGCACCTGCCCACTGACTTCCAATCCGGGCCAGACCAGCTCCGGCTACTCTCGGGAGAAGGTTCATTCGGTGCCCTCCACCCAGGAGGTGAGTGCTGGGCCAGAAGAAAAGCGGGGAACCCCAGGCTGGGGCGGAGGAAGGACTGGGGCTGGGATTCCTCCAGCAGAGCCCACCTGCCCTTCCCGGAGCTGGTCAAGGCTTAGGTGTCTGGGCAGGAAGGAGCCACAGTGTGGGCTGGGTTTGGGGGTGGGGTCTACTCCCCATTAGCGCACCTTTATCCTCACCCCCCTCCATTTCTATCCCCAGGATCTCCACCTTCCCATCCCCGTCTCTCCAAGCCCACAGCACTACCCTCATTGTCACATTCACTTTTGGCCTTTCATCCCCACCTTCTTCATTTCTGTCATTGTTACAACCTTAATTCTATCATCATCACCACCACCACCAGAGTAGATATTCATTCATTCATTCAGCCAATGTTCTGGACATCACTTGTATTTGAAGGTGATAAGTGCTGGGGGAAAACCTCAATAAGGAGGAGGCAGGGGGGTCAAGCAGAAGTGCAGGGGCTGCAACTGCAAACCAGGAGGTTCAGAAAAGTTTGCGGTGGAGACATTAGACAGAGACTCCAGGGAGGTTAGTGTTCCCTGCAAATGCAGCAGAGTCAGGGAGGAGTGCTCCAGGCCATGCAAAGGCCCTGTGGCATCGGTGGTGATGAGGATGGTATCTGATATGAGGAGCGGTGTGGGGAGGCAGGGACGGGATTGAGTGAGCGCGGTCAGGAGGTCAGGACGTGGGCTGCTCCTCTGAGTGAGATCTGCCTGCTGCAGGGCTCTGAGCACAGGAGGAACAAGACCCAACCTCCCGGTAAAGGGCCTCCCTCAGGCTCCTGTGCAGAGACTGGGATCAGATTGAGAAAGTGACTGCCACGCCCGCCCCTGCAGGGTCAGTGCTCCTTCCCTCCTCCTAGGTCAGGAAGGTCCATTTTGACACCCAGGACTACGGATCCCAGGCCATCCCTGGGCTGGAGCCCAAGCACTTGCCACTGCTGCACTCGCAGCAGAACAAGGGCTCGCTGGAGCGGGAGAACTCGGGACACGTGAGTGGGTGGCTCCTCAAGGAGGGCTGGGGGCCCCGCAGAGGGGCCAGGCCCACCCCCTCCTCCCTCTTCTGAACTGACTCACGCAAGCAGCCCCCTGAATGTGTGCTCAGGGCACCAAGAGGAAGTGGGGCTCGTAGAGGATTTGATCCAAGACAGAATCACAGTGGTCCTTCCACCTCTCTTAGGACTTGCAGGCGGGCTCTGTTCTCTCCCCCACCCCGCCCTGAACCTGGGCTCTGAGTTGTGAAGTGAGCATCCATTTTCTTCCCTCAGCCTCTCGCCTCTTTGGGGCCCTCCTCGTCTGGGTCCTGGGGATTCCAGGCCCCATTGCTCATTATTACTAGGACTCCAGAGTGGGATGTGACTTGGTTTTCATTGTCGCTGGGGAACTGTGCGCTCCTGGGAGACTTTCGGGCATTGGGATGCCCAGTCAGAGAGGGATGTGTGTCCGGGGTGCTGTACTGGTCCTCCCTCTCAGACCACAGGTACCGAAGGGCCACCCTCCAAGCCCCCACCTGTGTCCCCCCTCCCTCCACCCTCTGTGTTCCAGGGCCCGCGCTTCATGACTTCCGAATATAATTCCAAGTATGTCAACGAGCCTTCACACCAGCCAGGTGGGTGCTCACCTGAGCTCATGCCTCCCCCCCACCCCTCCCTCCTCCGGGCCCGGAAGAGCCCCCAGGGCGACCTCCGCGGGACTGGAGCTGGCAGCACTAAGAAGGCCCCAGTGGAAGAAAGGAGGCCCCATCGGCAGCGAGGGCTGAGCTCAGTGCCTTAGGCCTGCCAACTCCAAAGGGCAGCTCCTCGAACCCAACCTGCCCTTCCTTCTGCCCCTCTCTTGTTCTCGGCCCTGGGTCCTGGAGCTGTCCCGGTGCCCACAGTCTTGGTGGCATGGGCCTCCAGGTCCTGGGAGCGTCTGGGGGCCACGTGGGTGGGGCCACATGTCCCAGGGCCAGCACAAGGGGGCTGTCTTTGCAGATCTCTTGCAGAAGAAATCTATCGGTGCCAAGGAGGAGACAGGCTTCTCCAAGGAACCCACCAGGAGCCCCATTGTCTTCCAGCCACCCTCCCAGCCCCTCCCTGGGAACCCGGTAAGTCAGGCAGGACCCTGGGGTTGCTCAGGGGGATCGAAGCCTGCCAGTCTGGGGGCTCCTAACTATTGTTTGAAAAAGATGTGAGCTCCACAACGCTTGATTCAAACGAGACGGAAGAGCGTGGGTGACCGCCACTGCATCCGTCCAGCGAACCCATTTCACGGAGGAGAAGTGTGAGGGCCTGGCGGACGTCACGGCTTTGCAACGAGAACCATGCCCGCTGCTGCCCTTTCTGCGCCAGCCCACCCCCCACTCTTCCCTTTCCTCAGTTGCCCCAATGATAGCCGTTAGTGCCGAGCCCTCCTCAGTGCTCAGGATGAGGGGACAGCCACCCCGTTGGGCTGATGCTATCCTGCCGGACCTTTTCCAGGTCCCCCTTCCCAGCCGGAGTGTCACCAAGTCGGACTTTGTCCCCATGACCCACCTTCATGTAAGCGGAGCCCGGGGAGGGGCGCCTGTCCCCACAGGCTGGGGTCCTCTGCGGGGCCATCGGGACAGGGCACTGGAAGGCGCATCCCTGGTGCCAGCGTCGCTTTGCTGCTTCAGGGGCACGAGTACCTGCCGGGGCTGGCCAGAGGCTCCCAGCGGGAGACCGCCTTCAGCCGTGCACATGAGCGCGCTCTGAACCCCAGAGTGAGTGGCTTTGGGGCTCCCTTGGAAAAGGGACCCTCAGAGGGGGCGTGAGATGGAGGTCTTGGGCTTGGGCTGGGCCCTGAAGGGTGGGAAAGCTCAGGCTATTTGGAGCGCGGGGTGGGGTAGAGGCTCAGGGGCTGGGGGGGTGGGTACATTGGAAACAGTGAATTCGGTGAAACTGGAGAGGGGAAGACAAAGACCCAGGCTATGGCCACGTGTGGCCCTCCTGCCCTCCCTCCATCCAGCCTGGCCACCCAGCCGCCCTTCCTATGGCTCCGTTCCCTGCAGGTGCCCACCCCCAGCCCAGAACTCATGAGCATGAGCCACTGGCAATTCCGGCCCCCACAGCGGTTACAACAGACAAATGTTGCCCTGCTTGGCCGGGAGACCATAGGGAACAAGGTGAGGCCTAGGGTACCCAAGCCCCACCCCAAATCCCCACCCCCTCCTGACCTGATAGGTCCCCTCTATTCATCTTGTGCAGGAGCCCACAGGGTACAGCCTGAACAACCCGAGCTATGTCCGGAGCCCCCGTGACCCTGACGTGGATAACCGATACCTGACCACCTACAACCAAGGGTGAGCCCTCTTCCCTGCCCAAACCTGGGGCCCTGAAGCTGGCACCCACTTTACAGACAGGGAGACTGAGACCCGGACCAGTAAGGAGCTTGCAGCCTTGTGAAGGCCAACAGCAAATGAACGTGGGTCCCCCAGAAGTGGGCCCCGAGCCCAGCATCCGAGTGCAAGCCCGTTACTGCAGGTGTCAGGGAGGGGGGAAGCGGGATGGGGACCACAAGGTGTGGGTGGGCTATGAAGCCCACTCCTTTGGGGGGGTGGGTAGAGACTCTAGAAAACAGTGCAAACACAAAAAAGCTCAGAATTACCCCAGCCAAGGGGTGAGAGAGCTGGGGTATTCATGCCCCCACATCCATGGTCATTGGTTAAAGGCCACACCACGGTGGTATAAATCCCAGGAAACTCCTGGCTCCTGCAGCCAAAGGGCAGCCTTCCTACCCAGATGCAGTGCAGGCCACTAGAAGCCAGGCAGGGGGTCCAAGGGGGTCTCAGGGAGCAGCAGCAGCATTTACTAAGACATTCCAGGGCAGGCGGGCTCCATGCCCCCTCAGGAGGTGAGCCCTGTGTGAGCGGTGGGCATGGGGGGCCCTGGTCATCAGGGAGGGCTTCTAGGAAGAAGTGGCCTTAGAGCCCTGGGGAAAGGCTCCCGGGGCCAGGACGAGATGTGAGAGAGCCTTAAAGGAGGTGTCATTCTTGGGACCAACGTCTCCCCTCACAGCATCTGCTATTTATGTGTCATCTGTGTCCACACTGCGCCTGCCTGGTGGTCGCCCAAGGTGCCCCCTGTTCTTGGGCTAATCCCCCTCTTTTGGATGGGGACCGTGAGGGTCCCGGGGGAGAAGTGGTGTCAGAGCCGCACAGCAGATCCGTGTCACCTGTAGCTGCTCCAGCTCCCCTGATGGCAAGTGGGAGTGGCAGAAGTTCACTCTGGGTGTGGTGGCCAGACAACTGCATCCCTGCCCCAGGCAAACGCATCCTCCAGTGGCTGTGACAGTCCCCCTCCCCCACTTCAGTCCCCAGCCGCCATCTCTGCTGGGTTCCTCCCCCACCCCCTCCTCAGTGGGTGACGTTTCCTGAGCTCCTGCCTGGTGGGCCCGGAACCCCCCAGGGGCTGTAGTCACTGATTTCACATTCATCCATGTGCACCCCCTCTTCACAAGCCCCAGAGCGGGCCCACATCTTACTCATCTTGGCACCCTCAGAACCTGGCTCAGTGCTCGGGGACTGTGGGCGAAATGGAAGGAAAAGGCATGAGGTGGGGACCCCAGCCCCTGAGATGCGCAGAGGCCAGGGGAGGGAGGCACCACTGAACTGGTCCAGTGCTCCCTACCTGCTATCTCAGCATCAGGGGGTGCCACAGAGGAGGGGCTCCCCGCTCGGGGGCAGAGGCGGGCAGGCTTCCCGGGCAAGTGGTCCCCACGCGGACATGGGCTCAGGGAGTGCCCGGCAGCGGGCACAGCGTGGGCCACAGCCAGGAGGCTGGAGGGTCGGACTTTGTGCTCTGCTACAGCCAAGACTCCTGTTGGGGCAGCGGCCGGCCGCCCTCCACCGCCCCGCCGCCCTCCACAGCCCCTTCTGTGCCGCAGGTACTTCGAGAACATCCCCAAGGGCCTGGACCGGGAAGGTTGGACTCGAGGTGGGATCCAGCCCCAGAAGCCCGGAGGCTACGCCCTCAACCAGCCAGTCACCCGCATGGAGGCGGCCCCCAGCCCCGTCGACAGCCTGAGCCGCCTGCACCCCCACGTGGGCAGGTAGCAAGCCCTGCCTCCTGCTCGGTCCTTGGCTGGTTCCAGGCCTTTCCCCCGCGCCTCCGCCTGTATGTCCTTCCGAGAGACCCATTTCCTCTCTCCAGCTTGTTCTTCTGTTGCTTCCCCCGCCCACGTGGGACTCCTGGCTTCCTCTCCAGGCGGCAGAGGCTGCACGCAGGGAGGCGGGGGTGGGGCAGAAAACTGAATGGACTGAGGTTCTGCTTCATTCTGACACTTTTCTGCTCAATTCAGTTCCTCAAAAAATTACATTTATAACGACAATGGCGACGAGTTGGCAGGCAAAGAAGGTTTATGGGTTGGCTGCCCTGGCTGAGTGCTGGCTCCTCAGGGAGGGATGGCAGAACAAAAGGCCCGGCTCTCTGCCCTACCCGTCCCTCATCTCCCCCCCTCCCTCCCTGCAGAACCCTCATCTCAGCAGACCCCTTCTACCGCGCCCCACCCCACAGCAGCCACTTCAACCCACCCAGCTGAGCCTGAGGCCTGGGTAAGGGCTGGGGGACCCCCACCCACAGCTGCTCCCCGTGTGGGGGTGGCTGTTGTGGGCCTGCCCCATCTCTCAAGCCCATGGGTCAAGGAAGCCCTGCCTGGGGACCCCAGCCCCCGAGTTGGGGGTGGGCCGTCAGGGGCCTCTCAGGGACGGGCGGGTGCACAGAATCACCCAGAGCCCCTCAGGCCTTGTCTCCATTCCCCACAGGTTTGCCAGCCTGAAGGGACAAGAGCAGGCTACTGTCCCTGTCCCTATTCCCCCCATTGCCCGCTGGGACTCCCCCAGCTACTTTCCTAATGACATAAAGAGCAGTGAAGTCGAGCAGTGTGTCTGTCATTGTCATGGGTGAGGGCGGGGCAGGGGTGGAGGGGTGAGGGGCCAGTTGGACTCACCATGACCCTGAGGACAAGACGCTTCATGCCTGAGGCTCAGTTTCCTGTCCTGTCAAGGGTTCTCCTACAACCTGTGCTACATGTTCCGTCAAGTGGAGAAGGGAGGAAGACCCCACCCTGGGAGAGGGAGGAGGGGGAGACAGAAGTGGGCAGGGGTGGGGGGTTGAGAGGCCAGATATCTACAAAATGGGGCAGAAGGTCAGGGCAGGATATCCGGGCCCTTCTGGGTCCCACACTGGATAGTTTAAAGGAGAGGGGAGGACGGGGCGGCAGGAGTCCCAGAGATCTCTCTCCAGAGACAAAGGAGGACACCTGGAACTCCACCTCAGGAGGGGTGGTGGCTGGTCTAAGAGGCTGGCGCCTCAGGGCAGCCCTTTGTGAGAATTAGAACAAGGCACCGGTCCCTGTCAGCAGACACCCCCACGTGAGCCCAGGACCTAAAGAGCAAACGTCTTGTGGGAGGAGAAAGGCACCCCTTCTGCCAGGTGCTGCGCCTGACACCAGGGACCTCTGCCTGCCTTCTGTCACCTCGCCAGGTGCGTTTGTGCAGTGCACAGCTCTGCAACTGTATGCTGTGGCCCTGCTGCCAGCAGCCCCTGATTTTATAAACAGAGAAGCCACATGGAAGGGAAAGGCAGCGGCAGCCCTGGGCTGAGGGTGGTCCCTGCACCGTACAGGCCAGCCCAGCGTGCGGAGGTGGCTCAGTGGTCCAACAGCTGTCCCCCACCCTCCCCTGCCCCTCGGTAGTATCTGGGGAGTCGTCCAGCCGGCCCTGGGCCTGGCTGTCCCCAGCCATCTGAGGTGGCAGGCCTGGGAGCTGGCCGTGGCCGGGCTGGGGCTCCATGTGGGATGTGGGTGGCGCCAGCTGGCTCTGTACTGGAGGTGGAGGCGTAAGGGACACAGAGTCTCTCAGCTACAGAGCCAGCCAGACTCAGGGCCCAGTGACAGCCCCACAGACCGTGGGCGGGGCCTGCTGGTCCATTACGGGTAAGTCACCAAACTAGAGATTTGCCACCTAGGCTGGGCCCACATCTAGGTCTGGCAATAGTGAGGTGGGGAGAAGGTGGGGGTCCGCTAGCTTCTCCCACCCACAGGCACACACACACCAAAGCACACACAAATGCAAGGCGCACACAGACCCCTGAAGCCATGCACACACAAACACATAGACACGTGAATGCCGGCCGACAATACGTACACACTGACTCACCATCAGCCACTCACAGAAACACAGGAAAACACAGAGCAAACGTGTGCACAGAGCTCTTCATAAACAGCCAGGATGCGTTTATATGCAGACCCCCCAACACACACACACAGGCAGGCCCACTGACACATCGACACGCACAGACAACAGATACACAGAAACAGAGGCACAGACTTACACACACATACACACACACACAGTCCACTTTCCGTGTCCCCACCAGTGTCCTCTGACAGCTCGTGTTTCCTGCTCACCTTCCCTCTCCGGCTTGATAGGAGATATAGTGTCGGGGACACTGGAGCCCGATTACGCCCTCCCCCCATCGCCTCCCCACCTCCCACTGTCCTGCGCCCAGGTCCCGGGCCCTGAGCGGAGTGTTTGCTGAGCTGGGAAGCCGCCCAGGGGAGGGGCCCAGCAGCACGTCCATGGTCCCCTAGCCCCCGCTTTCTCCTGATCCCAGCTCCCTGGTGGGGTCCTGGGCCTCAGCCCAAGGGCGTGGGGTGGAATGGAGGGGGTCTAGGAGGGGCCACCACTAAGCCTGGGTGGCTCTGTAGCCCCCCGGCTGGTGCAGGGCCTGGATTTCCCGTCTCCAAGACGAGGAGACACACGTGGGAAGGTGGAGAGTGAGGACTGTGGTTGGGAGGGGGCCCCGAGTGTCAGCAGCCTGGTGGAGCGGGAGTGGACCCCAAGTCACATCAGCGTCCTGACCTTTGCCTACCCACCGCGTTATTCCAGGACAGGCCCCGTGGGGAAGGCAGGTTAGAGAGGTTTCCGGGGCCTCGACAGCCTTGCTAACATACATTTCTCTGTCCCCCTCCTGGATTATGAGACTCAGCAGGGGTACAGACCATGTCTGTCTTGTTCACAGCTGAGCCTCCGAAGCCCAGGACAGTGCCTGGCATATCTGCAAGCCCTCCGTAAATATTAGAAGAATGAATGAACTCTGCCTGCCAGCCCAGGTACCAGATGTAGACTTCTGGGTGTCACCTGCCCTGGCTGCTGCATGTCAGAAACCTGGGCTCCCGTATCTGTGCAGCTGGAGGCTGAGACCCTGCTGTGCCCGCCAACACTTGCCTGGAAGTCACGGCTGTGGCCCTTTGGGACCACTCTGATTTGCCCATCAGAGCACCCCTTCTCTCTCTGCTTGTGGCCGGCCCCCTCACGCTGTGCCCAGCCTCTGCCCAACCCCAGCCAGGCTCCCTTTCAGTGGCCTGAGGGTCTTATACTCCAACCGTGACCCCGGGTTGGCCCAAGGCCAGGCAGGAGGGGTGGACAGCCCCACCCTGTGGTTACTGAAACTCCATCGAAAAGACTGGCCTTTGCCGTCCCTCCCGCTCTGTGCTTTCAGGGGAATATGGACCACACCAGGTGCCTTGTTTTTGGGGCACCCCTCCCCTCGCCCCTCTGAGACTTCAGTCTGGGCCTGGTCAGCAGCAGCCCAGCACCCTTTCTTGGCCCCAGCCCAGGCCGTCAGCACTGTGCGGCTGTGCGGGCCCGAGCTCTGGAGTCAGACTGCCCGGGTTCGAATCCCAGCTCTACCCACCCTGAGGCTGCCTCCTACCACCAGCTGTGGAGGCCCCCGGAGCCCCCGGAGCCCCCGGAGCTGAGGCTCCGCGCAGCACCCACCTCCTGGGCCGAGTTAGAGGCCATATGAAGTGCTGAGCTCGCAAACAGCAGCCGCCTTGACACTGGAGCAGAGGGAACCAGGCCTAGTAGGTGGGAGCGGGGTCCTGAGCAAGGCCACGCTGCAGTCACAGCGTCTGGCCCTTTTCTCATCCTGCGTGGCCCTGGACCGGCCTCCTCAGGACCCTGTTCTGAGAGCCGCCCCCTTTTGTCTAGAAGAGCCGGGGTGGGGGGAGGTGACCCACCTGTACCTTACAGGGAGTCCTAGGCTGCCTCTCCTGGGGGCCAGGCCCCACCCTGTCCCTGAGGCCCACTTCTGCCGGCTCTGCAGGAGGCTGCACGCCCCTCCCCTCCCCTGCAAACCAGGCTTTGGGGGTTCAGGCAAGTCCTTCCTTCCTTCCAGCAGGTGCCAATTGTAGCTGCTGCCACAAGCTTCCCGCCCCTCCTCACGGGCGTTTTAGAAACCATTCTGAGGTATACAATGTCGATGATTAACCTTCATTAAAGCCCCCACAGCCTGCCGGGTGCTGGGAATTTTCCATGGGCCTTCATCTTTTCAGCAGGAACACAGAGGGGCCTCCCTCTGGGGGAAGTTTGGGGACACAGGTGGGTGCTGAGCTGCGGGGGTGTGGAGCCCCGAGGGCTGATGGGACAGCAGAGTAGGAACAGATGCCGGGTGTCACACAGTCGGGCCCCACTTCTGACGCACGCAGCCGTGTGTGAGGCTGCTGCCGACAGGTGCCATCTGGCCTGGGTCGCGTGGTGACATGCAGAGCCTCAGCTCATGGGCGTGACAGCTGGCCAGCTGGGAAAAGGCATCTGTCCGTGGGAACTGGAGGCCCAGGGGAGGGGTGGGGGGCATGGCGGAAAGCCCAGCGTAGGGAGGCTATAGGACGGTGGTTACACTACACGCAGACAGATGGAGGGCCTGGAACTCGGAATCCGATCCCCAGCTTCCTCTCTGACCATCTGGAGGGCCACCCATTCCCAAGGAAATGTTCTCCCAACAGCCGAATATGCAAGGACAGAGGAGGAATCAGACCTAGGAAACTGCCACCCAGGGCCTCTGTTCAAGGTCAGAGGAGGGTCAGGTGTCCTGATATTCCTCGCTTCTCAAGACACTGCTACAGATAAGGCTCTGCCAAGAAAGTTCTTTGAGTCGTAAAAGTTGACCCTGGAAGTTTCTTTGTGAGAACCTGGTCAGCCTCAGCCGGAGAACCTGGAAGATCAGTTCCCCACACTTTCAGCTTCCACAGCACCACATGTGGGTTCTGTCTGGCAAGGCAATTGGAATTCATTCTCCAACTTAGGAGCATGCTGAGACCCATAGAGTTCAAATGTCCTTCCCATGGGGGATTCCCATCAAGAAGGGAGCGAGCACTTGTGGAGCGCCTGCCTCCTGTGGGCTAGTGGTAGCGCCTTACGCACGTGCCAGGGACGCTACTGGCCCTTAAGGACGCTCTGTGAGATGTGGGAACAGATGCTGCTTCTCAGCAGTCCCAAGGTCCTGCACATCCCACTCCCTGCCCAGCTGTGATCACAGCAGGTGTGCAGTTCACAGGCACACACTCAAGGGGCTCAGAGATGTCCCTGAGTCTCTCGTTACCTGAACTTTGCAAAGCCATCCATCTAGGTGCTTCCAGTCCAACTCAGTCCCCTTTGAACTGAACTCTGTCCTTTGGGGACTCAAATCCGATCAGGTCAGGAATTCCGCCTCCCTTCTCACTTTCTTCTCTCAGGACAAGGTACACGTTCATGGAGCTTGCTGTTGGGAGAGACGCATCCACCCATGTTGACGCCCCCTGAGTGAGTTACCTCAGAGGGCGGGCTTTGATCGTGGGCACCTGACCTCCCTGTACCTGGCCAGAAGCAGCTGTGACACTCCCAGCTCTGGTTGCCAGGGTCACACAATAAACCCTTCAGCTGCCTCACCTGGACCACACACGCAGCCCCTCCAGGTCCCTCAGCTCTCAGCCTCACTTCGTTCATTTCGGAGGTACAGAAACTTCTGGATGCTCCCCTTCATAACACAAGGAGGACTCAGCAGAGGGGCTCACTCGCCCCTCTTTGGACTCTGCTGAGGCTACTCTAGAAAGGCCGGAGGCTTGTTGGAGGCTTGTTGCATCCTCAGGCCACACCTGGGAAGGTAGTGCAGGTCTCCTCTGCCCTCGTGTCTCCCAAACATACCTGGGACGTTTTCATGCCACCCTCATGCTCAGCCCAGAGCAGGTGGGGCCGGAGTCTCCTTGGCACCCATGTTTAGGGGTGCTGCTCTGGCCCTTCTTTCCCACCCTGCCAGACAAGCCTTAACTCCTTTGGGTTGGGATCGTGGCTCCTGAGATGTCACATGCGTCCCCACTCCAGGCCTTACAGCATCAGCTTCCAGCTCTTCAAGTTCAAAGCCAAGCTTTTGGACCTACAAAAAAAAAAAAGATTTCTCTCTCTCAAAACCCCACTCTTGCAAGGCTATAGTCTCCGCTCTGGGTTTCAAAGCCTCTTTTGCAATTCAAAGCCAAGGACTCCATTCTTTGTTCTGAGTTTCCCTGGGAGAGGGGAATATAAGAAGCCGACTTAGCACCTGAATAGCGGGATGGGGGTGGAGGCGAGAGACTCGTCTACAGTGGAGAATCCGCTAATACCTCTAAATGGTAATGCCCGGCTCCCTAGTATCTCGCTGATACTTCCTGGTCATCCTTCCGGGAGAAAGTGAGGTGCTCATTCCAGGCCCCAGACCAGGGTGACGTGCTTGAGGCACTTTCCCAGACACAAAGTGTGAAGGACCAAAAAACTGAGTACTCCAGATAAATAATGGTTTCATGAGATCATTTTAAAAATCGAAATTAATGCAAAAACATCCATAATGAATAAAATATCAGAATTTTAGAGGCAGACAGGATTAGATGACTGATATTTTTCTTTGGCCCCAATATGGCTCATCAGAGCACTGCTACTGGTCTTTATTGCGTTACGTGCTTATTTCTCTCTATTACTGGGCTTTTTGGCAGCTCCTTACATTTTGTACCTGGGGCATGTGCCTTGCTCATGTCATCTCAGCCCCAGTTCAGATTTATTCTTATTTTAATCTATTTATATTATTTTTGACAGAGAGAGAGAAGGGGGAGAGCCCAGAGCGGTCTCCATAGCTATAGTCATTAGTTTTCTACATAGTTTCATTCCACAGGTGGGTGCGGGGCTGCGCAGGGCAGGAACTGGCCAGGGGCCTCCCGCATGGGAAGCACACCCCAGTTCAGCATATGGGTCTGCATGGACCAGGGCTGGAATTTGATCCTTGGATCCTGGGGCTGCAAGGCAAGCACTTAACCCGCTGAGCCATCCCAGCTTCCCCAGATTTATTCTTTAGATGTGAGAATGGAGGTTCAGAGAGGGTGAGTCGCTCAAGTGGAACAGATGGCCCCCGGGAACTTCTGTGAGAGAATCTCCCTGTTTACTTATTTAACACAGACTTCTTAAATTGGTATGATGCCGCAGACCCGGGGCTGAGGACTATGGGTAAGGTGACCAGACGTCCGCTTTTGGTGGGACAGTCCCGACTTTTAACAATTTGTCCCGCGTCCCGCGGCGTTTTAAAAAAGTCCCAATTTTTGGAAAGAATGCACGACAAGCTAGGGAATGGCGGGAAATAGACCAAATTTTTAATCAAGAGCCCCCTCTCCCCCGGTCAATGGTGTCCCGCTTTACCGATGTTAAAATCTGGCCATCAGTAAACAAGGTCCCTGCCCTTATGAGCTTATCACTGAAGACAGAGGAAGCAGACTTCAAACCATTCACAGTTAATGATCTATTTAATTATAATTGGAATAGTACTTTGAAGGAGAAATGTGGGAATGTGGGAGCTGAACAATGTAAAACACGGGGGCTTGACGTGCTCTGAAGGATCTGGAAGGATTCTCTGAGAGAGGGAGGTTTTAGCTGAGACCTTAAGGATAAGCAACGTAAACCAAGAGCAGAAAGAAGACGGACCAGCATGTGCAAAGGTCCTGGGGTGAAAAGAAGCTGATGCATTTGAAAAAAACTGAGAGGAAGTGAGTTAATCAGTCCCGGTAGACTCTATAAGAAACAGCCCTTAAGTCTAAATGGCTTAACATGTTTAAAAGTGCATTTGTCATTTGCTTCACAGTCTAACGTGGGTCGCATAGCTTGTCTCCACATGACGACTCAGGAATTCAGTTCCTTTCTACCTTTAACACTGAAGAAAATAAGAGATGGAGGATTGTGTATGGCTGTGGCATGTATCACTTCTGCCCACATCTGTTGGCCCTGTGCTCATTCCAGGGCCCCACCCCATCAGCCTGATGAGTGCTCAGGAAGAGAAGAGCCCAACAGAAGTTGGTGACTCTTGGCAGCCCCTTCCCGGGGAGGGGACTAGGGCCAAACAAGTCCTTGGTGGTCATGGGACCTGGGCCTGTAGTCTTGGAGCAGAAGATCCGACCTGAACACAGATCTGAAAAGATATAAACAAATGGACAGCTACCAGCCGTGACCGCTGTGGTTTCGTCCAGGAAGAAGGAGTCATCACACTCAGAGCCCACTGGGAATGTGCAGTCCTCCCAGAACCCATTAGGATGGTCAGATTCCATCCACTGTGCAAGGAGGTGTGTCCCGGGGACCAAGTCTGCTTTACTCCGCTTTACTCCTGGCTTTGTTGCTCCAGGTCTCAGATCCCTGGGAGGGGTGGGGTAGGACTCTCAACTTTCAACAGACCAGGCAGGTCAGTCTCAGTGCTCTGGTTTCAGGGGAACGTGATCCCCAGGGTGGATCTAGGCTCTGGTTTCTAGGTGGGCCTGGGGAGCAGGGTGGCTGTGGCTAAGCTAGCCTCAGGAGTCTGGCTACCCAGTGATGGCGCTCTGGGCCAATGGTGGGCCAGACATGGTCTGGTATTAGCTAATAGGCAAACCCTGAGCCCAGACCACAGCCTTAGGTTACCCGTGGACTTGGGGGTCTCTTCGCTCCCCTCTTGAGCTTGTTTTAGGGTTCCTAGGATGCCCCCAGGTGGGCAAACACACTGAGCCCTGTGACACGGGATCAAAATCTCCAAATGGGGCAATCCTGGAAATCTTTTTGCCGTTTGCAGGATGGGGGCAAGCATTTGGACATGCTGGGCGGTTTCTCTAATTTCCCCCAGCTGAGAGAGAGAGAGAGAGAGAGAGAGAGAGAGAATGTAATTTATAAGCCATAGTAGAAGTCCAGGCTTTGCAACACGATAGATTAGGTTTGAATCTCCACTTTGCCCCTTTGCAGCTGTGTGACCTTGATTAAGCTACTTACCTTCTCTGAATCCATGTTCTCATCTGTAAAGCAGATGAATTTAGTACCTGCCTGGCAACACTGTGGTGAAAGGTCAATTAGATAACCTGCAGCTGCTCAGTAAATGATAACCATCATTCTTGTGTGGAAGAGGACCAAGATGAAAGGAGTTGGAGCTGCACAAACTCCTTCTCCCAACACACACACACACACACACACACACACACACACCCCTTTCTTGCAACTGCAGCCAAAGGCATTCTGTTGAAATGTGTGTTCAATCATGTCACTCTGAGCCCCAGTCAAGGCCAAAGCCCTCACAAAGGCCACAGGCCCTGCCTTGATAGTCCGAACCCCATCCGTGCTCTCTGCCCTCTGCCTGGCCCCCTAGCCTCCAGGACGTCCAGGCACACTCCCCACCCCACTGCTGCCCCTTCTCCCAGAATGCATTTCCCCCTGACACCTGTCTGCATGGCTTGCTCCCTCTCCTTCCCGTCTCTGCTCAAATGTCTCTCTGTCAATGAGGCCCCCCGGGCCACTCTGTTACAATGGGGTCCTTAGTCTTCCTCAGTCTCTTGCTCTATTTTCTCCAGAACCTGACCATCACCTGACACACTGTGAAATGCCGTTTGCTGATCATCTTCACTCACAGGAACATGCAAGTCGCACACAGGCATGTTTTGGGTTTTTTTTGTAAAGATTTATTTTGAATGTTTTTTATTCATTTATTTATTTATTTGTTTTTATTTTTGACAGAGAGAGAGAGAGAGAGATACAGATACAGAGAGAGAACTGAACTGGGGGAGCTCCCAGTTCAGCATATGGTTCCGCACGGGCCGGGGCTGGGATTCGATCCTCGGTCCCCGGCGCTGCAAAGTGAGCGCTCAACCCACTGAGCCATCCCAGCTTCCCCACGTTTGTTTGTTTTTTTTATCTAGTAGTATGTTCACATTCATAGTGAACCCCAGGCATACAAGGAGGGCTTCGTGTTTG
>PVKE010011453.1:0-40237 GCA_004027555.1 Craseonycteris thonglongyai | reverse complement strand
TTGGTTGGGAAAATGATGGCTACAATTTTTGGGGACATACAGAGTATCCTGTTGATCGATTATAAGGATAAGGGTGTCACAATAACTGGAGAATATTATTCCAATCTGCTGAAACAGTTAAAAGAATCTGCGGGGGAAGCCGGGATGGCTCAGTGGGTTAAGTGCTCACTTTGCAGCGCCGGGGACTGAGGATCGAATCTCAGCCCCGGCCCGTGCGGACCCATATGCTGAACTGGGAGCTCCCCCAGTTCAGTTCTCTCTCTCTCTCTGTCTCTGTCTCTCTGTCTCTCTCTGTCAAAATAAATAAATAAATAAAAATATTTAAAAAAAAAAGAATCTGCGAAGGAGAAAAGAAGGGGACAATAGACCAAAAGTGTGATGCTTTTGCATGACAACGAGTCCAGGTGCAAAAACAATGTTGTCTTGGTTAGTCTTCATGACTGTCGCTTCCAAACATTTAATTACCCTTTCTATAGTTCCAGACCTGGCTTCCTGTAATTACTACTTGTTTCCAAATATAAGAAATCCATCCATTGAAGGAAGAAATTTACAGATGACAAAGAGGTCTAAGTTTCAATTTAAGTACAAAAACAAAACATTTTTTTTCAAGGGTATAAATAAACTTATTGAAAGATTCGAAAAGACTATGGAGGGTTAAGGGTAAATATATTAAGGGGGGAGGTGGGTGGGAGAGATGGGTGGAGGGGAGTAGGGAGGGGGAATCAAACATACGGTGATGAAAGTGAGCTGATTCTGGGTGGTGAGCACATAATGTGATGTATAGACAATGTAATGTAGAATTGTACACCTGGAAACAATGTAATTGATATCAATTAATGTCACCCCAATAAATTTAACAAAAAAAAGGGTGAATATATTGAATGGAAAAAAAATAAATAGTATTTTCTTTTCTTACCCTCCTTACCCTTTATTACATGACTTTCTTGACGACCTCTTGTACTGAGTACTAGAACTAGGATCGGAAAGCTATTTAGTTCAAGAATATGCTCTCTTAAAACACTGAGCCATGCTTCTTTTGAAAGCAGAGGAAGGCAGAGGGGAGTAGAACACCATAAATATCAGAGGGGGCCTTTCAAACAGTAGAGGATAGCAAATAACCTACAAGGCAGAAAAATCAAGAGGCCCAAAGATTAGAACAACACTCTATAAGGTTGGGAATCTATGAAAAAAATTGATTTCAGTGATTGAGGGAGATAATAGGCTGAAGAAGATAAAAAGCAAGAGTTTGTTAAAAAAGCACTCGTGAAAAAGACTCTAAGTATAGAAACTCAATATTATGCACTGGAGGGACGCCAGGATAACCCAGTAGTTGAGCGCTTGCCTCATAATTGCAATGTCCAGGGTTTTAGTCCCAGACCCAACCGGTGTAGCCCATGTGCTGAAATGCAGCATAACTGGTAACCAACAGGATGGCTAAGCGGCAAAGGTTCTTGCCTCCCATACCGAAGACCCCTGGTTCGGGTCCCACCCAGCACAGCCCCACATCCATCTGTGTGCAATGAAACCATGTCACAACTAATGATGTATGGCTGTGGAGACTGCTCTGGGCCCTTCACCTTCTCTCTATCTCTCTGCCCCTATCTTTCTCTCTCTCTCTTTCTCTCACCTCTTTTCAAACAATAAAATAAATATATATTTTAAAAAGATGCTACACACTGGGAAATAGAGGGAAATAAAATTGTAGCTTTAGGTGTGGCAAAAATAGCACAGAGAATTTTGAAAGCAATACAAATGTAGTGAAGGAACAAATAAATCATTTCATGACCATTTCACAACAAACCCATAATATTAGTGCCCATATTTTTATCCCTATTTTATAGATGAAGCAAAAAAGGGTGAAGAGAATGATTCTACTGTCTCATATAACAAAAGATCAAGCAAGGATTCAAACACAGCTGTTAATCCAATCCCAAGGCTCTAATAACTAAAATCTTATTTAATAATAAGCTACAAAAATATATCATATTATTCAAAGATAAATCCAGCTTTCCCAGGAAAAAGATTAAGAATTTGACCATAGTCCTGCCCACCCATTGATTCCTAGTTTTCATCTATGAAACCAGAAATAAAAAACAAAATTTGTTTTTAAACACTAAAATAAATTTTTCCAAGAAAAGACACCACATATTCTATAATTGGTTAATACAGTTCTTTTTTAAATTTATGTATGAATTTATTTAAAAAAATAACTTCAGTACACGTTAACATAAATAACATTATTTTAATTATTCAGTTTATTGAGGTGACATTGGTTTGTCAATGTCCAAATAATGGAATCAAGAGAAGAACAGTAGAATATTGGCTGTCACTGCTGGAAACTTTTATCAGGAACCTAACATCAATGGATTTAGCTTAAGGAGTTTTATAAAGGTCATTCTTGACTGCAATACAATTTAATAAGTTATAAGTTTCTGAGGGTCCTTAAAAACAGAGAGAATCTTTAGGTTGTTTTATTGACTGACCTGAAGCCATCATTTACTTTCGTTTGACTCTGAAGACTTTTCTTTTTCTTTTTTTTTTTACTATATGCAATATTTACAGTCACATATATTTATTAGCAAAAGCTTGACTTGTTGTTTTCAGTATTCAAAAGATAATATGCTGTGTTTTTTATTACAAGAAAAAGGTGATTAAATATGGGTGACTATTGTCATATCTTGATTTATTTGCCTTTGGAAATTAAAACACATATAGTTGAACCTATCATTATGGATTAAGACTTTATTTCTGTAGTTTAGTTAATGGAGCAAACTTTATGCTGTATTTGAATTCAATATTTGTCATCAAAAGCTGTTCATTATTTAGTAAAGCATAAAGACTTTTGTTTATATTAACTCTTTGTTTTTTTTTTATTTTTATGAAATTTATTGGGGTGACATGGTTAATGAAATTATATAGATTTCAAGTTTACAACTATATAATAAATACATCATCTATATATTGCACTGTGTGCTCACCACCCAAAGTCAGTTCTCCTTCCATCACCATAAATTTGACTCCCGTTACCCTCTCCTAACACCTTGCTTCCCACTTACCCTCCAGTAACCACTAAACTGCACGATAGTTAATTGGCAAAGTGTAACATTCCTAAGAGAACAGGAGCAAATGAGCTACAGCAGGTGAGAGACAGGTATCAAACCACCAGCCTCCATTACTCAGGAGCTAACCCAACCAAGAACTGCACACTGGTCAAAATAAATGAAGATCAAAACCCTTTAAGACTTGGAAAGAAATATTTTAGGCTCTTGACTATCTCAGTGAGTCAAAGAGAATGCTTTTTTATTTAAAATTTCTTCAGAATCCATTATTTGAATCTTAAAAAGTTAGAAAAAGGACACTTCCTTTTATAGATTAATTGAAGACTGCAGGGCTCACAAAAAGATAAAGCTAGCATGAGAGCAGTTTCAGAAATATACAAAGTACTACACAGTGCCTCCCACACTGAGCCCCTGTGGGGTACATATAGCTCATGCACATATCTCAAAATGCTCACCAGATCCATCCCAAAGCACCCAAAATGCCATTTATAAACAGCATATTATATAACCATTTTCCCTCTTTGCTGATATTCATTCCTTGCAGTAGTGGTCACTACGAGATAGCTACAATTTCATACACATATTACTTTTCCTACTAGAGTAAAGTCATAGCTATGATAACAAGCACCTTAAAGTAGATGAAAAGAAACATTAACTTACTAAAGAGAGTTTAAAGAAAAGAAAAACTTAAATGACAAAGTATTTTCTTTAGCTGTTTTTACAGAAAGGACAAAAGAAGCTACAAAATAGAAATTTGTTCAATGGACCCAAGCTATTTACTCAGAAATATATTATTCTAAAGCAAACAAACAAAACAAAAAGGTTACATTCCACCAAATCATTTAGACAGAACCTTTTATGTGTCTGTTCCAAAATTTCAGGGAACAAATATACAGATAGTACAACCAGCTAAGAAGGTTCCTTCTCACATGATATGATTCCCATTGCAAATAATTTCAAATGAGTCTTGTTAGATGGTGGATCTCTTCCCTCAGCAAGGATAAGATCATCAGAAATTCCTGATTATCTTATTCTCTGGTTCTCTCCATCCTGTGTTTAGATATATTTCCCATTTCCAATCACACTAGGACAGGCAGCCCTTACTCAAACCTTTGGACAGCCTAACAGCCTGTCAGTCATCCAGCTTGCACTGCAAGACAGAATGAGAACAGAAAAGTTTGTCTGATACACTCCATCCCAGCAGCTAGAGGATGATGTTTTCTATCGAGGTTATTATTTCCCTAAGGAGAGAAAATCTTTTTTAACCTAGTACATTGAAAATGTTTCCTAGAGACCATAAAAAGTAGATCATTATAACACTGTAAAAAATCAGTTGTTGTTGTTGTTTTGTTCGTTTTTTTATTGTTAAATTTATTGGGGTGACATTGATTGGTGGGAATGTATACTGGTACAACCACTACTGAAGGTTGTACAGAGATTCCTCAAAAAATCAGGAATGGAATTGCCACATGACCCAGCAATCCATCTACTGGGTATCTACCCAAAAAACCTGAAAACCTTAATCTTTAAAGATGTTTGTACCTGCATGTTCATCGCAGTACTGTTCACAGTGGCCAGGACACTGAAACAACCAAAATGCCCTTCAATAGATGACTGGATAAAGAAGTTGTGGTACATTTACACAATGGAATACTACTCAGCGATAAGAAATGATGAAATACAGTCATTTGTGACAACATGGATGGACTTTGATACCATCTTCTTACGTGAAATAAGTCAGACTGAAAGAATCCGGAAACATATGACCTCACTTATAGGTGGAATATAAAACTGAAAGTAACAAAGAAACAAAGACTTATGGACACACTCAATAGTTTGGTGATGACCTAAAAAATCAGTTTTTAAAGGAAATTTTTGATTGGTTCCAGTTTTGTTTTGTTTTGTTTTGTTTTGTTTTCCCTAAGTAAACTAGGCCTGTCCTAGCTTTGGGAATTTGTTTTTATGCAACTTGTTTCTAACTGATAGAAATCCCATGTCTGAGTTTATATAAATTGTTTTCCTATTCCTTCCCTCTCTTCTCTCCACAGCCCTGATATCTTAAACAATATTGTGGCAAACATAATCAATCGTAGTACAAAGAGAAAGAATCACTGATAGGCAAAGGTTGAAACATTTGCTGAAAAACCATTGAAAACACCTTCTTATAGTAAAATCAGTCATTTGCATAATGGTGATAAACACGGAGGTGGAGAGAGACCACAGCCTATTTATTTGGGAGTGATCAGCTTGGAATTAAAACAAAACGTATATTCTACAAATTGCTGCTATTTATACAAGTCATGAAACTTAGACTAAAACTGCAGAGCTGGAACAAAATTATATTTGGCTAAGGAACAAATAGGCTGAAAGTAAGTATGAATTATGAATATAAATGGAAAATGAACTTGATATTTTATTATTTATGCATACTACTACTGGCATATGCACTATTACTAATATGTTGGTCACAATGTGAAGACGATTAAAGTCTTGTCTTCTATTCTATCCAGAAGATTAATTTTATTCTCTTACTATGTAACTGGACACTAAATTGTTAAGTATTAAAATAGGATTTAAGATATAATTGCTAAACATTTTCCATGAAAATAGAAATATAGATGCTCCTCAACTTATAATCGAGTTACCTCACAACAAACCCAGTGCAAGTTCAAACTATTATAAGTTGAAAACTCAATAGGAAGGGAATCAAAAAAACCCTGGAATTATGTTTTTTGATATGAGCAGGACTGTACACTTGGAATTTGTTCCTCTGGGTCCATCAACCAAAGTTTTTTTCTGAAGGTTTTAAGAAGTTTGCATCAAAATTTGCAGAAGAAACATCCCAAGTTGAGGCAAACGGTTAACTGGTTCTTCCACCATGATGTTGCTCCTACCCTCACCACGCTGAGTGTTCAGCAGTTTTTGACCCAAAACCCCATGATCTCCCTGCCCCATGCCCCCTATTCACCTGATCTGGCCCCAAACAAATGCTTTTTGTTTGTTTCCCAGGATGAAAAGTTATCAAAGGAAAGTATTTTGCCAAAGTTGAAGAGGTGAAACAAAAAAGGCAGAAGCACTAAAAAGCATCAAAATCAGTGAGTCCATAAAACTGTACTGAGCAGTGGTAAATGTGTCCCAATGGGTGTATTGCATCAAGTGGAGAGTACTTTGAAGATGACTGAAGTTTAAAACATGTAAGAATAAATACACCATTTTTTTATAAATAAATTGTGGGTGTTTCTGGTCCCCCCCCTCCTACACCTAAGAACCTAGCAAATATCATAGCTTAGCCTGGCCCACTTTCCACATGCTTAGAACACTTATATTAGCCAATAAATGTACAGTTTTACTGACTTTTATCTTAAGAGTAATCACATGCCCTTTTTTTCTTCTCACTAGAAGCAGGAAATACTGATAAGGGTTTGGTAGACACAATGAGATGCAAATACACCAAACACAGGATGGCAGGATGGCTCAGCAGGTTCAGCGCTCACCTTGCGGATCTATATGCTGAACTGGAATGTGCCCCCAATTCAGTTCCCACCAGGGTGAGCTTCCCCTGTACGAGGCCTCCAGTTTGGCTTCCGCCCCAGGCATGCTTCCCATGCATGACACCCCCAGTTTGCAGAGGTAAGCTTTCCATGGGGGAGGCCCCAGGCCTGGTTCCCACCCTGCGTGGCCCAGTGCCTACCTGTGTGGAATGAAACTATGTAGAAAACTGATGAGGTACAACTATGGAGCCTGCTCTGGGCCCTCCCCCTTCTATCTGTCTCTTTCTGTCTCTCTGTGTCAAAAACAACAAAAATAAATATTTTAAAACATAGCACACAAAACACAATATCAAAAAAAAACCTAAAACTGGCAACACAGTATCCCTTAGAAAATCATCTTTTTACCTCGTGGTCACATGGCTGATTGGGAGCTGCCATTCAGCGTCACGCAAGAATCATCTACCACATATCACCAGCCTAGAAAAAGGCCAAAATTCAAAGTAGGGTTCCTACTGAATTCATAACCTTTCACACCACTGTCACTTTGAAAAATCATAAGTCAACCATCGTAAGTCTATAGTTTTCATCTTTTCTGTCCAATTATCATCCTTCCTTCTCCTAAACACATGGTTGCCAGGTATATTTTTGTGGGAAGGGGGATAGTTATATGTCACCTCTACTGGGATCTGTTGGGGTTTTTTTTCTTTTTTTTTCTTTTTTTCTTTCACATAGCACTCTAAAAATAGGAAAACATATTTTAATATAGTATTTCTAATTCCTGTGAAGACATATGAGAAACCCAGGCCCAACCTCTGGGTATAAACTTTGAGAACGTGTTTTCACAACTCTCTTATTTAATAAAATACTTGAGATTCTCATTTCAGAAGAGATTCAAAACAGATGCCCACCCATATGGTATTCTCTAAATGTGTCTGCAAAAGACAAATGGATTTTACTAAACAGATGTCAATGGTCCCACCCATAAAGGTGAAAGGAGACAATTAATATGAGAGGCTTACTGAATATTACTTAATTAATGATGGGAATGCCCCCTACAACCTATAAAAGAGAAGAAAAAGACTTCTTCAAAATGTTTGTGGTGTGCTCTGCTACCAATCTTAAATGATTTTTCACTTCAAAAAGCAAATCTGCCAATAACACAAAAGCAAAGATTTACAACTCCACATTATGCATCATTAGCTGAGCAGCACTCTATTTGAATGTTTCTATCATTGATTTGCAGCCCCAGACACGTACAAAGAACACTGATTGTGAACAAAGGCTAGCTCTGGCGCCTTGGAAAATACATGCAATTCATAAGTACTTTGGTTTACAAAAAAGAGTTCTTGGGGCACATCATTTCCACTGTTAGTGGAAGTAAGCCTCTCACAGGGCGCTCTGCTTCTCTGGACATCAGGGTTAAACCCGTGGTGAAAACAGAAGCACTAGATATAGTGGCCTTAAATACTTTAGAAACTTTCGAAAAGGTAAGGGCAATCTTCATTGGCAGCTTAATCTCTCTCTCAGTGTAGAAGCTATATTTTTACACCACATAACCATCTCCATATCTCACACATTCTTTTTCCTACAGTTCATATTAATTTGCATATTTTTAATTTCATGTGTTGGTGTCTCTGGGGATGTCTAATCTTTTGGCTTCCCTGGGCCACACTGGAAGAAGAATTGTCTTGGGCCACACATAAAATACACTAATGATAGCTGATGAGCTAAAAAAAAAAAAAAAAAAAAAAAAAAAAAAAAAAAAAAAAAAAAAAAAAAAAAAAAAAAAAATGAAAAAGAAAATATTACAAATCTCATAATGTTTTAAGCAAGCTTATAAATTTGTGTCGGGCCACATTTGAAGCCATTCTGGGCCACATGAGGCCCATGGCTGCAGGTTGGACATGCTTGGAACTATTTTACAGAGAAAAAAAAATCAACACAACAAAACTCCTGGCTATTTGAAGTTTGTCCTGACATATATGTTATAAAAAACATTAGTATAATCATAGCATTTACTAGTTAAAGTTTTTATGACCATTCCTCAAAAAAATTGTGTATCCTAATTAACACTATACAAAAGTCCTATTTTTGCTCACCGGATTGACAATGGCAAAAAGTAAAAATTGATGTTTAAAAAAAATTCAATATCAGTTTAAATCAAAAGCTAGCAGCCACATTAGTATTCCAGGCCTGTTTAAAGGTGTGTAGGGGGGAGGCCAGGATGGCTCAGTGGTTTGAGTGCTCGCTTTGCAACCCCAGGGACTGGGGATCGAGTCCTGGCCCCTGCCCGGGTGGACCCATGTGCTGAGCTAGGAAGTGCTCCCGGTTCGGTTCTCCCTGGGATGAGACCCTGGCCCATTTACTGCCCTGTGCGATCCCCCACCCACCTGTGGAGTGAAACTGTGTGGAGGAACCAATGGTGTACAACTATGGAGACAATTCTGGGCCCTCCCCCTTCTCTCTGTCTCTGTCTCTGTATCACTCTCTCTCTCTCTCTCTCTGTCAAAAAACAATAAAACTAAATCTTTAAAAGTACGTGGGGCAGGTACTTCGGTATTCTATTCCCTCATTATAATACTCACATGGATTTTTCCTGACTTTACTTGTGACAACTTGCCTTTTCTTCCTGTGTTTGCCTAGTCAGACTCACAGTTTTTATAAACTGATGATTTCAGCTCCCTTATTACTCCACATTACACGGCTGTACAATGCCAGTCAAGCATTATAATTTTTTTCACTCCAGCTGTGTTGAACCACAAGTAGATATGAAGCAATTGACCTTGTTGTTCATTGACTTGTATGATGCTTTACTACCTACTGTTTTGTGCCACTCACTTTGCTTCACGCATCTTCTAAAGTCATGACCTTTGTAGGAGATACTACTCTCCAAGCTAGTTTTAGAAAAGCAACATATTAAATACAATATGGCCAGCACTATGAAAATAACAAAGAGAAGCAGAGAGTTTTCCTGCCTATGATCAAGGAAATTAAGACTCCCTGCTTTCTAAAAGGAAAATAAAACAATAACTTTAAGTCATTTGAAAAAGATTGCTGTTTATAGTAATTAACATTTTTAAAGTATTGATTTACTTGCTTGTTTGCTTATTTGTTTATTGCCAACCCAGTTAATGCTTTTTCATTTTAGTGACTCCTCTATAGAATAGTCATGGTGGTATTGGGGTAGAACACTTGAAAGAATTAGAAATAGAATTTGTAAGTAAATAAAATCAACCATTGACATTTACCATAATTCACAATCTTGGTAGTGAGATTTTTAACTTCAAACTGATATACCCTTTACATGGCTAGAAAAGATACCTAAGATCATAGCAGTTTTAAGAGTAATAAAAATTTTATTAAGTGGATTTATAAATATCAGTCAACTGTTAACTATGTAGTTGACATTTGCAGGATGTCACTGAGAAAAACCATAATCTATAAAAATACAATTTGCATTAACAATATATTTTTTTCTACTTGCTGACAAGCATTTTTTGTTGATGGTGGTGACCACTTTTGGGGCAGTTTTAATATTCATTGTGTTTCATGAATATGTGACAATGATGGTCCATATACAAGTCACTTCACAGCATACTAGCATAAGTAATAGATCCAGTATCATTAAATAGTATTAAAATACTAGTTATATCAGTTAATGTTCAGTCAAGAAAAGAGTTAAAACTATAATGAAGAAAGGGGAGAATATTGCCAGAAAAGTTGAGGTCTGTGACATAGGGGTTCAAGAAGTTAAGTCATTCTCCATCACAGCCTGTACACTGGCTTGACTGGGTAACTCAGAACTTGTAGGAAAACTCCTGCAGCCATTTTCTTCCAGTTCAAGTGGACCCACAGAAGGAGAGCTCATGAAAACACCTTTAGAAGTTCTCATCTTCCTTAAAAAAAACATACTCGTGGGAAGCCGGGATGGTTCAGTGGGTTAAGCATTCATCTTGCAGCCCTGAGGTCTGAGAATCAAGTCCCAGCCCTGGCTCCTCCACACTCATATGTTGAACTGGGGTGTGCTTCCCATGAGGAAGGCCCCCACTTAGGTTCTCACTGAGGTGAGCTTCCCACATGGAAGAACCCCAGCTTAGTTCCTGCCCTGTGTGGCCCACCTGTGTAGAATGAAACCATGTCACAACTAATGATGCACAACTATGGAGACTGCTCTGGGACCTCCCCCTTACCTCTATCTCTCTGTCTGTGTGTCTCTCTCTGTCAAAAACAATAAAGTAAATATTTAAAAAACAAACAAAAACCGTACTCTAGTGCTTGAGCCCACTGTTGTTTGACTAGGCTGGTAGTGGGGAAGATAATCTGGAACCCAGGGGCTGCCAGGCATTTGTACATCTTTTTCTGACAGGTACAACCTTCTAAGACAATGGTTCCTGCTCTACTTCCATCTTCCAATCTCATGGGAATTTCTCTCTTGACCAGCTATACCCTGAAATCAATAAAGACAGCAAATCATAGACAATATCTTTCCTAGCCTTAGGCAGTAGTTCTAGCGACTTGTCAATTTGACGTGTGTAGATCTTTTCATCACACTTAACTCTTAAGTAAAAACAAAAGCAAAATCATGGCTCCACTAAAATAGTGCAACTATACCTCAAAAAAGCAAAAATACAATTACCCTCTTCTCAAAAGAAGGTGCAAAACATCCTGTATGTCTTTTTATCCATCCTTAGTGTTGTTAGATCCTCTCTAAGCAGAATTCTTATTTCTTGCAAGGATTTATTCCAGGTGATAAACAAGAAGTGTTGGTTCTTCTCCAAGTGGACTCATACTCCTCTGGTATCCTATACTTACATATCAAGATTTAAAGTTAACTATTATCACCTAATATTTTATTAGATGAGAGGGTGGCACCAGGGAAAAAAATAAAGATTTTCAAGTGTCTCTGAATCTCTTTATAAGTTCAAGTCCGGGTATTTCTTAAGGGGCCTTACCTATATTTTGTGTATGTGTGTTTGTTTGTTTTTACAAGAGTTGGAATGCTTCTACTTATACAAATCAAATAAAAGGCTACATAGGTATAGTAGGCTGCCCATCTATTTCAGTAGTAAAGTCACCAGAATCAATCAAAGCCAAAGATTCCTGAAGCTCAAACCATTCTAATTATCAGTATTGGCCCTGCTTCTCATACAGTAATTATGCCTACCACTTCACTGCAAGTTAAGTGTGCCATTTGGTTCCCACCACTCTGAGATCCCATTATTTCCACTGCATTCGGAGCACTCATTTTAGTGGTAACTTCACCCACTGTCATTTCTAACCTACAGGTTGGTAAGTCACCAGAAAGCTCTTCAGGAATGCTTGTGTTCCCCTTACTAATGCATTTGTCAGGGTCTGTGCCCTTGCAGGGGACGTGGGCGAGGACTAAAATGCAAAACGGGTACACAGTAAACACATCCCAGCATCCAGTTTCCCTAACCTTCAGTATGTCTCCCTCTGCCACATAAAGGAAATTCTGACACCTCAACTTAATTTAACACAGTTAACCTTGGTGTCCAGTTTTCAGTGAACCCCTAAGGGAGTGTGAGATCCACCACAAGTTTTTTAAGTTAGTTAACTGAATCCAGAATTTCTATTAATCGTTAAGTGCCAAGGACTGCTCGACAAACCCGTCTGACCTGAGAGGGGTGGGTAGGAGATTAAAGAAAAACACAAAGACAAAAGCTGGATCAGGAGGTCCACTGACCGCTGATGGCGGAGCAACAGCGTAGTTTTACTTTAGCCCACAGCTTATGTACAGCAACTCAGCTTCCGCATGCTAATGTATATCCTCTGTTTCAAGCCTAGGACCTCCTCCCTGGCCCACCCCACAAGCTAGTTGCCTGGGGCTTTCTGCATACTATCTCTTCAGGGATCAGTGAAAGCAAGACGCCCCCTGGACAGTCTTGCAGGATGTGGGGCCCTGCCTCTCACATCCAGCTCTCCACAGTGAAGTACCCTTATAGATATAAATTCAGTCCACACCAACATCACATCCTTCTAGCCCAATCCAACACTTTTAATGTGTTCTCCTACATAGTCCATTTCAATTGTAAAAGTTTTGCTATTATTTTGATACATAAGATAACTCTTACAAATGACATTAGGAATTGAATCTTCTGAAGCTGAGCAAAAGTTTTGTCTGCTCAAATTCTAGATACCGTAGAGGTACTAGGAGTGTGTCTTGAGAAAGTGCAGCCTTTTCTATTCTATTAGTTTCCTAAGGCCGCTGTAGAAGGAAATTACCACAAACTTGGTGCCTTAAAGCAACAGAAATCTATTTCTCTGAGTTCTGGAGACCAGAAGTACAAAATCAGGTTCCTAGCCAAAATCAAAGGGGCCTTCAGCTTCTGAAGATTCCCAAAGAGAATCCATTCCTTCAACGTCTGGTAAATCCGGCGTTCCTTGGCCTGTGGCTGCACCATTGCAAATTCTGCCTCTGTCTTCACATCACAATTTCCTCTCTTTCTGTGGAGTATGTGGTCTCATTGTAGCTCTCCCTTACACAGGCTACTTGTGACGTAATGAACGCCATTTGGGCCCACCTAGATAATCTCACCTCAACATCCTTAACTTTATCCCATCTGCAAAAAGGTTCTTTCCCAAAAAGGCAACATTTATAGGTACCAGGAATTAGGACCTGAAACCACTGGAGAACGTTTTCTAGCCAAAGAGAACTACCAGAAATTGACTTGTGTATAGTGGTCGTTACAAGTTATGTAGGCAAGAGTTGGCTACCATTTTCTTACAAGGGCACACTATCAAAAGAGATTTCTCAGTATTTGGAGTCCCAAACTTTATTGTAATCAATCTGTCCTTATGCCTCCCCAGATCCCATATTCTGGATGCCATTTGTTCCCTGATCAATATGCCAAATTTAACATGAGACCCTTCAAGGCAGTAATTTTAATTTACAGTATAATTTATCCACCCACAAGAATCGAGTTAGGTTTGGTTTTCATAAATATCAAGCCAATGATTACAAGAAATAAGGGTTTCTTTCAGGAGAAACAGAAATTTGCTAGTTGCTTACTCTGGCCTTTAGCTGTGAATGCAAAGCATGGAATCCATCATTTTTGTACCTTCAGGTTTTCTAGGACATGTATAGGAAATCAACTTCATCATCCTTACATTTTTAATTTGTACTGTCATTTCAATGGCAGCAACTGTGTAGTCATCCAAAGCCCAGCCTCCTCTAGGCAAGGGACTTCAAATAATTAAAACTAGTACTGGTATTTCAGTGAAATATTTTGCACTAACTGTAATGGATTTCCAACGTTCTACTGACTGGCACAGGGTCTATTAATGTCTTTAAATCTAATCAGATCAAACAATCCATTCCAGAATCACAGCCTTAAGTAAGGCCCCCTTTGGAAATTCCACATAAAACGTATATCGATCCATTAGGGCTCAGTTAGAAAACCAAAGCCTCAAAAAACACTATGCAGGAGAAGCCGGAATGGCTCAGTGGGTTGAGCGCTCACTTTGCAGCGCTGGGGACCGGGAATTGAATCCCAGCCCTGGCCTGTGCGGAACCATATGCTGAGCTGGGAGCTCCCCCAGTTCAGTTCTCTCTCTGTCTCTGTCTCTGTGTCTCTCTCTCTCCCTGTCAAAAATAAATATAAAAAATATATATAAAAAAAACAAAAAACAAAACACTATGCAAACAAGCAATTTGCTACAGGAATTACAATGTACACAAATGTAAGAAGAGCTGAAAAAGTTAAGTTCTGGAAAAGGGGGATGTCAAAGGACCACAGAGAATCACTAACTATGGCATCTGAGTCACCAGTGTGGCCAGGTTAGAGCTTACAGTAAATCCCAGAAACAGTGCACATCTGCCTGCCAAATTGGTAACAGTAAAAAGGTGGTAGAGACATCATATAGGGATCTTAGGAAGGTGTTTTCTGTCCACAAAATTCAATCAACCCCTTGAAAATTGGCTTAAGACCTCTGCTTGTTACCTAGGGCCAATAGTTGGGAAGAAAAACTAAAGATAGAGCCTACCATGTCTGATAACTGTAACTTCCTGAGAATAATGATCTCCACTTAAATGTCACTCTTTGATCGTGCCCACAGTATATTCTTGGCTAAATACAACCTAGAAATTTACAGAGAAGAAAATTCTGAGAATTATAACTCCTAAGCATATACTAAAACGGTAATAATTAAGTTCCAAAACAGACTCCAGAACACTAAACATATTGTAAGTAGGAGTTCAAGTATAAATTAAAAAAAAAACAACACCCTAATAATGGATTTTTGTTTTAGTCTGACTTACTTTGCTTCATATGATAGTCTCCAGATCCATGCATGTTGTCACAAAGGGCTATATTTCATCTTTTATTGCTGAGTAGTAGTCCATTGTGTAAAGGGAATCTTTTCTACTATAAAACAAAGGATAAATAACTAATAAATATATGGTTAGGCTGTCAATGAAATTCATTTCTTTTTCTTCTATCTATTACTACAATGATCAGTAGAATGCATAAAAAAGAAAACAATTATCCAATTATCTTTCCCAATTTGGAGATAAAACACAGAGACAAAAAAACGGTAGCACAACAATGGTGAGCACATATATGTTACAACAAAATGAATTGAGTGCAGTGATTTGAATTGAAGGTCAATTCTATTTAAATTGGAACCCTAGATCTCTTACATGTTATGCCAACTTCCCATGATGGTAATATTTTCTGAGCAATCTCAGATACAAGATACCCTAGTGCACACACATTGTGTTTTTGGAAAAGAACTATCTTCTCTTCTATCTACTGAACCGAGCTGACCATAAATACAATTTTATATGAAACAGAAAACAGCAGTACATCCTATTTCAAATGGTGCACATGGTCAACTTAGTCTCACCGTGCTAACTTCAAGGTGTCAGTAGACTGACCATATGTACTGTTTGGAATAGGACAATACTGCTGTTTCCTGTCCTGTTTAAAATGGTAAGTCCAGTCAGCTAGCTACAATTAAATACGCCAAGCGTTCTCATTATCCCCTTAGTTATTTTCTTGAATTATTTTCATGTGGTTCCTGCTTGCTCCTCAAAACTATTCACTCCAAGGAAAAGATACTTCTGTCCCCATTATGTCTCACAAAACCTTATAAAAAGTGGCAAAAAAGAGCTGTCCCCATCAGTTCTATGTAAAATCAATACATTTCTAAATGTTCAATTTTCCCTACTCACAAGCCTAGGCAAGAAGGGAATGCATAGAGATTTACCTTCTAGTACCATTTTGTCTTTCAATTATTCTTGGTCTATATAGAATTTATCATATTATCAACAAGAAAAAAAGGATGTGAATGGATGGAAAAATTAAAATGGCAAAGACTACCTACATTGGGATATAGCAGTAGTCAAAATTGGCACTAACTTTATGCTTCCTAGTATAATCTTAGCTAAATATTATCCTTTTGAAAGTATAAGTTGGGAGAGAGAAGCAAATCTCTTTCCCAGTCTTCACTTTCTAAGGTTGAGACATATTTTAAACTCCAAACATGCAATGGACCCTTCCTATTAGTTCCCTATTCATCCCACCATCTTTTTTTTATTTGATATTATGTACATTCACTCCTATCCCAGGATCTTTCTTACCCACAGGAGCTCAGAAAATGGAAAGTGTCAGGTATTAAAAAGTAATGCATAAATCAATGGTTTTTCTCTGAACATTTTTCAATTTTTTAAGTGCTAAGAAACAGGAGCTCTAGTGAGTTTGTGATCTTAAGAACCCTCCATGATTCTGAAAATCTACCACTGTTAGCAGTCAAATCAAAGGATGGAAGACAGAGTTTTATGAGCCACAAAACTTTTGAGATGCTTTGAACTTCAATCCTTTCTTCTTTTCCTCTTGTAGACCATGATGAAAGCAACATCTTTGAAATCTTGAGGCGTTGGCCTTCTGTAATTTCCCCCCTTTCTTCTCCATGTCTGAGGCCTTGATCTCTGCCATTGGCTTACACTCATGCTGTGGTGTTCCACCTTTCATGGGTACCTGAGTCACCTTCTTCTCAGGTATGCAGCCTCTCTATCTTACCTCTGAACTAAAACAGCTTTTGAAAAGCCATGAATCTGCTCGGGGTTACAGGGAAAAAAAGTAAAGCGAAGTTCACTTAAAATAAGCCACAGTATTTTTCAGATAAAGTTGAATAGAAGTCTTGGATTTTTTCAGCCTATCTTTGTAACATTTTGTACAAGCTATACAGAGTTTGTATTTGTTTTTATCTCCTTTCTAACCTGATGCTGGCGTGGTCAAGTACTAACTGTTGTGATTAAACAGAATGCAGGAAAATGTAGCCAAATAGCAAAGATAATGACAGTGAGTAGTTTTAAAACGACAGTTAATAGCATTGAGAACATTTTAGATACTCTTTTTAAATAGCCTCTTTCATATCTGACTAAAGTAGGCAAGAGTTTTAGGTTGCAAAGACAAGTGTACTCTATTATTCTTATTCTATAGACTATAAAATAGACTAAAGACCTCCACAGACAACAAGTGACAGCATTTTTAATAGTAATTTAGATCTCTACAGGTTGTCAAGAAATATATCCTGAAGTAAGATCTACTAAATATAAGCAAGCTTACCAAACCATCACTTTCTTTTTCTAAGACAATGACATATAAACTCTCAATTAGAGCAATTGTTTATATATTGACTTTTGCAAAAATATTGAGAATGTAGTGTTAACAGTTACTTTGGGGGAAACTGGGATGGCTCAATGGGTTTAGCGCCTGCTTTGCAGCCCCAGGGATTAAGTATCGAATCCCAACCCCGGCCCATGCAGACCCATGTGTTGAACTGGAGTGTGTTTCCCATGTGGAAAGCCCCCAGATTGGTTGTCACCACCTTGTTTGACCCCTGGCTTGAGGGCGCGTGCCACCCATGCAGGAGGCCCCAAGCCCAGTTCCCGCCCTGTGCGGCCACCCGCCCACCTGTGTGGAATGAAACCATGTTGAAAACTGATGATGTACAACTATGGAGACTGCTCTGGGCCCTCCCACTTCTCTCTGTCTCTGTCAAAAAGAATAAAAATAAGTATTTAAAAAAATAGTTACTTTGCTTGGCAATTGGAATACAATGGTCACTAAGAGATTAAACAGGAAGTGAAGATGATAAGTATTATAAGCGAAATGATTAAGACTCCCAACAAAATGTATGAGAAGGTGGCAACTGCTTTCATATGGGGATTGATCAGTAAAGACGCTCTTAGAAAGTATCTAAACTGAGTCCTGGAAGATTGGGAAAAGTCAATTATGAAAGGAAAAGGGCCAAGTATTTTAAGTAGAGGAAACTAAGCAAGAAGGACATGAGGCAGACAACATCTTGGTAGGTTCCAGGGACTTTTAGAGGACCAGTGTGGCTCTAGCACCATAGGTGATAAAGAGAACTGTTCAATCAATTGGAAAAGCTAATCGGGGATCCTGTAGGCCTCCATGGGCCATCACAGCAAACAACATGGGTATCATTGGTGACTTTTTTTAACAGGAATTTTAATGATGTGACAGAGATAATAAGAAAAAACTATATTTTTAAATGCAAATTAATTTAGGATGTAGAAGTAATATCAGTGTGTAGACAACATTTTCTTTTAGGAACATTTGCTATAAAGGGCCCTAAATGAAAAATAATAATAAAAAGAAGTACAACAAAAGTAATAATAATTTTAAAAACTAGTGCAGGTATACATTGATGAACAGGATTATGTTAAAGCATATGGCTAAACAATATAATATAAAATATATTAAGTGAAGTTATGTTTAATAGCATCTAATACATCTAAGAAAAATTATTTTTTTATATTTAATTTTCAAAAATTCACATGTAGTTCATAAGTCAACAATTAATTATTGTAAATAATCTATAGGATTGGTATTAAAATTAAAAGATATAAAACTGAAAAAATATGTGATATATTTATGTTCTTAGGCTTTTATGGCAAATTAATTGCTGATAGAGATAAATGCTAAATAAGAAATAAATTTGGTCCAGAGTCTCACATAAAATCTACTGCATTGAGTAAGTTGTGGTAGGATTCAATTCTAAAATCTTATGTATTCTTAATTACTAGAATAAGCAAAGTTAAATATTATTGTATACACTAAAACCTTTGAATTTATCAAATTATACAATGTTTATTTTTATCCTTTTTTGGCTGCAAGTAATAGGAACATCGAGTTAACTCAATTTGTATAAACTGTATGCTTGGATAGGAAAGCTTAACATCATAAAGATATTAATTCTTTCTAAGACAATTTATAAACCTAATACGATTTAGTAAACATAGGAACAATTTTTGTTTTGTATCACTTCTTTATAACTAGAAAAACAGGATAGATTTTACATAGAAACATAATCAAGCAAGAATGGTCACAAAAATCTCTGAAAATAAAAAACCATAAGAAGAGACAATCCTTACCAACAATTTAAATCCATAATAATCCTTTAATATTTAAAAATCAGTGATATTAGTAAATAAATACAGCAATCAGTGCAACAGAGTCTAGAAATCATCAATGATTTAGATGGTGAATCATAACAGAGCAACTGAGTAAAAAATTAGTTATATCTACCCTTCACTTCTTACACCAAGATAAATTCAAGAAAGATCAGAGAAGCAGAAAATTGTAACACTACATAGACCACAAATTTTGCCATGAATTTGCTCCCCACCCTGCCCCATGAGATTGTACCCTGTTTTTAGTCTGTTCTATCTGTCACACGTGCAGTATCTATAGCCACAGCCTCTCTCACCTTCTGCGAAGGAGGTTAGAATTCTCTACTGGTTACCTCTCTCTCCATTCTAATTCACTATGTCCTATTTATTTTCTGTCATTTAGAAAAACATTGAAAGAATTTAGCTTCACATGCACACATACTCACAAAGTCTTTATTACTCTATGTTTATACTTTTGCTCACTTTACTATCACTTTAATGGGGACCTGGGAGTAAAATTGCATAAAACATGTGTTTAGTTTATGAAACTGAACTAGATCACTGTGTTTAAAAAAATTAAGAAAGTAATGCATTTGAGTGAAATCGCCTCTTTACAGTACACCTTAGAATATAATTTACAAATTGATTCCTCTTGATTAAGAAGACCACTGATGGCCAAATAATCTATGGTCAAGAGAAAATGGTCACATAGAATACAACATGAACCCCACGTCTCCTCTGCAATACCATGGACGGGGAGGGTAGAATGTGGATAAGATATCATGACAGTATGAGTATGAAATGGCTATTAAATAAACAAGAGAACAAAACAGGAAAAGTAAAATGTAAGGGACCACTTAAAACATAGTGACTTTTCATCATGTAATCAAGTGAAATTTTGTTTGTTTGACAAAATGACGTCTCAGTTTAATAGTAAATCTGGTCTAAAATTTAAAAAAGAAAAATAAATGAAAAAAACAAAAACTTAAACCAATGCCTAAGCTGTACAAGGGTCAGAGTCTCAATTTTTCCATTAAGGTCACTTATGTACTCTGTTCTAGCTTATGTCACTGTGTTTTTATTTATGTTATCTTGCAAGAAGTCTCAAATTCTAGAACCATCTTTCCCTCTGGACCTTGTTATCCTTATTAATAATACTTTAAGTTCCTTAGCTATTTAGATTTTGAATCTTGTACAGTCATCCTACACACCCACCTCACTCAGTTAACAAACATTTAAAAAGTCTTAGATTTAAAGAAACTTAGGGGAAGCTGGGATGGCTCCGCGGGTTAAGTGCTCGCTTTGCAGCCCCGGAGACAAGGGACTGAATCCCGGCTCAGGCCCATGCGGACCCACATGCTGAGCTGGGGTGTGCCCCCAGTTCAGTTCTTGTTGGGGCCTATGCAGGAGGCTCCCAGCCCAGTTCCTGCCCTGCACCAGCCCCGCGCCCACCTGTGGAGTGAAACTATATGGAAAACAAATGCTGTCAACTATGGAGACTGCTCTGGGCCCTCCCCCTTCTCTCTGTCTCTCTCTATCTGTCTCTCTGTCTGTCAAAAACCAATAGAAATAAATCTTTAAAGAAACTTAACTTTTATCTTTTCTCTATTTCCCTAACCACACCTCATTCCAGCATGGACCCAGACTCTTCTTCTGGGATAATGTTGTAGGTAGGAGTTTATCAGGCAGAAATGGTTACCTCCAGAACCGCAGTCATGTTACAGACAAAGGGTTCCAAAAACCTACATAGGACTACAGTGGCTGACCAGGGTTCGGGCAATTCAGAGATTATGATTTCACAATTGAGTTGTTATTCTTTGCACGAATGAAATAAAAATATAAAAGCTGTATCAAGGTAAATTAATTTAAAACATTGGTTATCTAAAAAATACAGGATTGTTCCCAGAGTCAGCTCATTCAAAAAAAATTGTTTTTTAAGGCCCAACACTCTCAGTCAACAACTGCATGGAGAGGAAGCCAAGACAGCTCAGTGGGTTAACCTCTCACATTGCAGCCCAGAGGACTAAGGATCAAATCCTGGCCCCAACCATGCAGACCCATATGCTGAACTGCAGTGTGCTTCCCATGCAGGAGGCCCCCAATTCAGTTCTTGCCCACCCACTCCCTAACCCCCCCCCCAATTTGGCCCCTGACTTGAGCAGGTGTGTCTCCCATACAGGAGGCCCCCAGCCCAGTTCCCACCCTCTGCAGTTCCCTGCCCACCTGTGTGGAATGAAACCATGTCAAAAACTGATGATGTACAATTGTGGAGACTGCTCTGGGCCCCCGTATTTCTCTCAGTCTCTGTCTCTCTCCATCTCTGTCAAAAAAAAAGAAAATAAATCTTTAAAAAAAAACAACTGCATAGAAAACTGTGACTGTTTTTATTTACAATGCAATGTTTTTATGTTGAACACAATAGAACCAAGTTTATAAATAAACCAAAACATTAGAAAATTACATATATATGTATATATATTTAATATATAAATATTATTATGTTTGATATTAACATACAAATATACTATGTTTAATATTTATAAATGTATATATTTAATATAAATATATTTACATGTACCATATATACATATATAAATATGTGTATAGTATATATAAACCAAAATACTAGCAATAATTTTACAGATAGTAGTTTAAATCAGATTTTATTAGAACAAGCAAGACTACGTTACAAAATGGGATGATGTAAAAACACATGAATATTTTAGGATAAGACATAGAATGTAAAAAATTTTTACATTATTTACATTATGGTTAGCCTCCTGGGGGACTTTCATAAATTCTCATGGATATTTATATTCTCATTTTTCTTGCTAGTTGGGAAAGATTGAAAAGCATGATCTAACATAACTGAATGATTCCAATGTTCTTATGAAATAGAGAACTCAGATTCATACAGTTTTAAGTACGTGAACAATAAAAAGATCAACTAGAATTCCCAGATAATTTGATGATATAGTAGCACATATATTTAGAAATATAATTGCTCATACAATGGTGGTCAAGAAATTCACAGAATCTACTAGTGCACACAGTTTGATTATGTGATTTATTATTAGTATATGTGCCAAATTTCAGCCTACTTGCATCCATGTTCTTTCAGAAATCGCAGAAGAGCCATGTCAAATGTGAAGACAATACCAAGTATGGATAAAATTGAATTTCATACCATCATTAAGTTTCTTATAAAACAAGTGAAAACACCACAAATCATTTTGCAAGAGACGTTAGTGGCTTACAGGGACCGTTGCCCGGAGAAATTCATGGTTTAGAAGCAGTACAGCCTTCTCAAACAAGGTGGAGAGTTGATTGAAGATGACCTCCATCCAAGACGCCCTACTGAGGAGGCCACTTCCTTAGACATTGTCAAAAAAGTTGAAAACTTGTAGTGGAAGAGGTCACACTGAGTAAAAAGCAGCTTGCAGAAATGGTTGGAGTATCACCTACAACCATTTAGAATATTCTCCATCAGCACCTAAGGATGTCAAAAGTCAGTACAAGATGGATACCAAGAAAGCTCACGCCACTTCAAAAACAACAGTACATTAAGTGTTCATGATAGTTTTTGCACCTCAGCATAGACAACAAAGGTAAATTTTTAAATCAGATTGTCACTGAAGATGAAACTTAGGTTTATCATTATGAGCCTGAGACAAAGCAGGAATCCATGCAATGGCATGAAAATGCCATCCTCCCTCCCAAGAATTTCAAGGTGTCGCAATTGGCTGGAAAACTTATGGCTACCACTTTTTGGGATACAGAGGGTATCCTGGTAACCCACTGCAAGGATAAGGGTATCATAGTAACTAGAGAACACTATTCCAGCCTGCTAAACAGTTAAAAGAATCTGTGAAGAAGAAAAGAAGAGGAAAATGGACCAACAGTGTTTGCTTTTGCACAACAATGTGCCTGTGCACAAGAAAAATGTTGTGTTGACTACCCTCCCTGCAGTCCAGACCTGGCTCTGTCTCATATTATTTGTTCCCAAATATGAAGAAATTCACAGACAACAAAGAGGTTTAAGCTACGATGTGAATGCAAAAACAATTTTTTTTTCCCGAAGGTATAAATAAACTTATTGAAAGACCTAAAAAGGTTATTAGGGTTAAGGGTGAATATATTGGAAAGAAAAACCAATAAATAGGTTTTTTTTACCATTCTTTCCCTTCATTCCATAAATTTCTTGACTACCCTGTAGTCATTTGATGTTTTATATACAATGCCTGAAATAGTTCTGTAAACCCCAATATTTGTGAAAATCAAACCTAAAATCAGAGAATGCAGATCCAATTAATGTTTAACTTCTATTAGTCAAGTTTACATAAATATTTTCAATTCTTATCAGGTAAAGATAAGAATATCTCAAAATTGATGAATATTATTTAAATTGATACCTATAGCAAAACAGCAAAGTCTTAGAGTCAGACAACTAGTGTACTAAGTAGTTGTACTAACATATTGTACTAACTAATGTGAAAATGGAGAAGTTAATTAACTTCTCTGAGTTTCACGTTATTCATGTATAAAATAATATCATTGTTAACAGTGGAAATATTCCTAAGTAGTCACATATGTTCCGTGGATTACCTGAGTAACGCAGGCATTGAGATATTTTAATAGTAACTCTAAAGACTTTTTTGTTTGTCTCTTTGATATCGTTTGGCTTTTCATGGGCATGAGGGAAAGTATGTAAAGCTCCACAGACTACTTAGCTTGCATGCTCTTGAGTGCTCTGTGATGAGCCTTCAAGTCTATAAAACACCGTACATCTTTCACCTGAATTATGATAAAAACAAAAACAAACAAAAACATCTAGGTGCTTCTGAACTACCGGTATTTTATTACCTTTTATATTCAATTGATCTTAAATTGATCCACTTTAATATCCCCAGGTTTTGATTCTGTGAGATTGCTCGCCCCGAATAAAGTTTTACCATTCTACATTGTCATTTACAGCACTAACCTAAGATTCCACGCAGAATTATACCATTTTCTTAGACAGTGAAAAGGGCTGAGGAAGGAAGAACAAGTGTGACAGCAAAACCAATACATGTATAATGCTTGGCTTAAGAGATAAGATGTGGGTGTGGTGATGCGTATCCTAGGCATGTGTACTATAAACTTAGAGATAAGCTGTGTTGTAGTATTAAGGGTTTAAAAGATAAGTCATGAAAAGGTTTAAACTAAAAGTAGGAAATCTGTACACAGACTACCTGAATTTTGGTTAAATGAAATACGTAAATGGATACAACTGAAATAGACACTGAGGTTATGTTTTGGCACTTCAAGTGAAGCAATACCTACTGTCATATCATAGACTAAAGATATGGGACTATCCTGATATCATAATATTCTCAAGTAAACATATTCATTGGTTTAAGATTGGTTGTTTTTTTCTATATGTTTTTTCACTCAATCTTGATTTATTCTACAATAGTTTTATTAAATTGATCGAGGTGATATTGGTTAGTAAAATTATATAGGTTTTTTTATATAGGTTATATAAAATTACATAGTATATACTTCCTATATATTTCACATTTATTGGGGTGACATAGGTTCGTAAAATTATATAAGTTTCAAGTGTACACTTCCTATATATTTTTAATATTACCTGGAGACTTGGGCTACTTCTTAAAGGGGCATCAGATACGACACTTACTAAAATGCAAATTTTGTAACAGCACTTACCTGCTTACCATGTTTCAATCTCTGCAGAAAGCGTTCACAACAAATTCAGACTTCTTGAAATGACACATCTTGCCCTTAGGGCCCCTGTAAACCTCTTTCGTCTTACTCTGTTTCACATGCGTACTCTTTCCACTGGTCACATCAGTATATCCACAGTTCTTGCAATAGGATAACTTTTCAGACCTATCCCCTTCGCAGCTTCACACAGTCATTTTGTTGTGCTTTTACCTACCCTTTCAATATTTAGACTCAACTAAAATATTATTTTCCATCACTATAATGCCAACGTGTGCACACCTTTAACCAGTGTAGCCAGGTCATTCTAGCATAATTGTAGGTTCACTAGAGTTTAAGTACCTTAAAGATAGGGGCCATGGTTTAATTGTTTATATTGTTTGGTATATGGAATATAAAATGCCTAAACACATTTTATAGGATAAATGATGAACTGATTCATGAAATTTATTTTTTGATATTATACACGGAAATTGATATCCTTCGTCTGATTTTTGGATGTGTCTTTTTAAAAAACATTTAGAGGGATGCAGGGATGGCTCAGCAAGTTGAGCACTGGTCTTACAGCCTCAAGGTCCAAGGATCAAATCCCAGCCCCAACCCGTGAGGACCCATATGCTGAACTGGGGTGTGCTCCCAGTTCAATTCTCAACTGGGGGCGTGCCTTCCATGTGGAAGGCCCCTGGCTGGGTTCCTGTCCTGTGCAGCCCAGCGCCCACCTGTGGAGTAAAACTATATTGAAAACTAATGATGTACATCTATGGAGACTGCTCTGGGCCCTTCCCCTTTCTCTGTCTCTCTTTGTCTCTGTCTCTGTCTCTCTCTCTGTCAAAAACAATAAAAATAAATCTTTAAAAACATTTAGAAAATGCATTAAATACAAACCACAAGTTAAGCTCATCTGGCACCTATGATTCAGAAAAAAAACAATTGTTAACATTTTGGTTTGATTCCTGAAATCACATAACCACACGTTTTTATAATTTAAAATAACAACAAAGCATTCTAGAACTGCACTCTTTATCACGTATCTTTTTTTTTCTTCTTTTTTTTATTGTTAAATTTAATGGGGTGACAGTGGTTGGTGACAATTAGATAGTTTCCCGATGTACAAGTCCACATCACATCACCCATGCATCGCACTATGTGCTCACCACCCAGAATCAGCTCCCCCTCCACCACCATATATCTGGTGCCCACTCCCACTTACCCCCACAACTCTCCCTCCCCGCTCCTCCCCCCTCTGTAGGTAACCACCAAACTATTGAGCGTGTCCATAAGCTGGTGCCCTCTCCCACCTCTTCTCCCTCTCCCTCACCCCTCCTCCCCTTCCCTCAGGCAATCACCAAGCTATTGAGTGTGTCCATAGGTCTCTGTGTCTTTGTTACTTTCAGTTTTATATTCCACCTATAAGTGAGGTCATATGTTTCCAAGTACTCTTTTTTTTTTTAATTGGTTTCTGACAGAGATAGAGAGACAGAGATACAGAGAGACAGAGAGATAAAGAGAGAACTGAACTGGGGGAACTCCCCAGTTCAGCATATGGGTCAGCATGGCCAGAACCGGGTTTCGATCCTCGGTCCCCGGCACTGCAAAGTGAGGGTTTGACCGACTGAGCCATCCCAGCTTACCCTATCACGTATCTTAGAAAGGAAAATTACAGCTTTTTCTAACAAGCTAGCTACAGTCATCTAAATTCCAGCATAGTAGCAGGTTATTTTTTGAAGAATAACTTTTTTTTTTTTGCTTGGAAGAAACTTTAATGAGCCCTTCAGTTATTCCAAGGAGAGACTAGAGTAGATTGAAGAGACTGAGACCAATTGGAGTTAATTTGCTCAGTGAAGCAATGTAAAAGAGACTCCTTTTCTCACATTATAATAGAATTGATGATTTTTAGCTGAACACATGGATGCCCAAAATAAAAAACATTTCCCAGCCTCTCATGTAAGGTGACTGAAGGCTGCACAGTAAAATGTAGATAAAGCTACTGGTAGCTGTTTATGCAAGACAGCTGGGGAATGTTCCTCACCCTTTTCCCTTCCGTTGTTCTTTCAGTTTGCTTCTTATAATGTGGTATGATGGCTAGAAATCCACTTATAAGTAAAAGATTTTATAATAACCTTTTTAAAACATGAATATATATATAATTTTGATTGTTTTGTAAGAGAATATTTTTTGATGTGGAATATATACTTAATGCATTTCATCAACACCATCAACTTAAACTCTAGAATAGTAGCAACAAAATATAGTCGCACAAACAATGAATGAATGCTCTAATTCAAAATATTCTAAATATCACTAGATTTTCTCCTGTTTGAATCTTTGTTAAATTTTAAATAGAAGCATCTCAATAATATTTTAATATGTATTTTTGTATTTACTGATTAGGTTAAGTTTTGTACATAATTACGTCTTTTATAATTTTTTCTTTCTTATCATGTTCTCTATATCAAATGTTCCCTATATCAGTTTTTCATATTTTCTTAATTACTGAAGAAATGTTGTAATTGTAATTAATTCTTTATGCCATTAAAAAATACTTTTTTTCCTAGTTTTAGATGTGTCTTTAATTCTCCTTATGACAATGTTTCAAGACATACAATTTAAAATTATGTATTAAAATATGCTTCTATGAGAAGCAGTATTAGTAGAAGGGTGAACTTGGATCATTTATTATTTAAAAAAAACTCTGGGACACCAGGATGGCTCAGCGGGTTGAGCACTCGTCTTGCAGCTCTGGGATCTGAGGGTCGAGTCCCAGCCCTGGCTCATGTGGACCTATATGCTGAACTGGGGTGTGCCCCCAATTGGATTATCACCAGGGCAAGACCCTGGCCCAGTCCCTACCCTGTGCAGCCCTGCCCCCACCTGTGGAATGAAACTATGCAGAAAAACTAATGATAATGATGTACCACTATGGAGACTGCCCTGGGCCCTCCCCCTTCTCCCTGTCTCTCTCTGTCTATATCTCTCTGTCAAAAACAATAAAAATAAATCTTAAAAAAATACTAATTATCTATACATAGTTACATGTACAGAGAGAGTAGTGGATAATGTCCAACATAGGCCTTAAGTATAGATTTGAGAAGCATCTTCTCACCCATGTTGAGAACACCTGCCTCCACACAGCTTAATAAATCAAGAATTATTTCAGCAGTTGTCATTAAGAAGATCTCATGACTCAAGAAAATCTAGACCATGCAGATAAATTTGTGACTAACTTTAGTTTATTTCAGGAAATTTCTTTAAAAAAAGTTTTCTCTGAACAGCACATTGCTCCAATATGTCTCTCTCTCAGGACAATATATTTCTCCTTAGGGTAAATAGATCCCTTCTAAGGGTAATAAATCACTCAATTGGGCCAACTTCTTGCTTACCAAAATATATTACTTATCAAATCCTTGCCTCACTATGTACACAAGTCCTAAACATTCTACCACGAATTTCACCCAATAGTATTCAACTTTCTAACATCAGTGAGGTTAAAGGTACCTAAGGTCAGATCCCCAAACCTTATAAATATATGGCCTTGACAACACCAATTTCCACACCCAGTTCAGAAGGACTACCAAAAATATACAAGGTGGCAAGGTTAAGTCTTCCTTACTACAGTAGATAGATAATAAACTTTTCTTAGATTGAATAATAGGTCATTGGCAGTTTATTTGGTGGAAATTTTTGGAGAGTTGGAAGTAAATTATGCAGATTCTCTATGGAATTGATACTTTATGTGTGTCTTTATGTGTGTTTCTTTCCTATTTACCTCTTCTTTTCTCATGCCTTTCTTTAACATGTCATTGGCATTGGCTAGTACAGTGGTCTCCAACCTTTTTGGCACCAGAGGCCAGTTTCATGGAAGACAATTTTTCCATGGACCAGGTTGGGGGGCGGGGTGAGCAGGAGGATAGTTTCAGAATGACTCAAGCTCATTCCATTTATTCTTTGTTTCTAGTAATATTGCATTGTAATATATAACTAAATAATTGTAAAACTAATCTAATGCCACCACTGATAGGACAAGAGGCAGAGCTCAGGTGGCAATGCCAGCAATGGGGAGCAGCTGTAAATACAGATGAAGCTTCACTCACTTACTGCTTACCTCCAGCTATGCAGCCTGGTTCCAGGCCTTGGACCAGTACTGGTTCATGGTCTGGGGGCGGTGCACCCTTGGGCTAGAGGGTAGTTTCAACTTAATCACTAAGAAATCTATACTTTTCTTAAGGATAGTCTCAAGTTTGTCTTTTACTTTCTTTGTCCCTTTTTATCTTTGACTCTAGCACAGTTTTTCAGTCATTCAGCACCTTAAGACCTGTACTTTGAGGAACAGGCTGTGGGTGGGAATGGTTTACAGTCATCAGGAAAATGGAAGACCCACCACTGGCCAAAATAAGCTTCTAGTAAAACTAGATTTTCAGTTCATTTTTCTAAAAGAGGGCATTTTTCTTCATCTTACCTGGTTTACATAATCAAGTCCACCGTTTTAGTCCTAACAGATGAAAAGCTAGATCCCATCCTATGTGACGTTGTTCAGGAAATCGCAGAGACCCTGCATCTCTGAGCGGCTGGGTAGGCACTGAAGGAGCCACAGGTCATTTCCTTCAAATTCTACAAGCTGAACATTTTCTTTCTATCCTGCAGTGTAGCTTGTGTCAAAGTCAATCTTCAACTTTGATTGCATTTCAGTGTTAAAGTAAAGAAAACCATCCGGATTTTAGCAACAAGTAGATTGTCAATTTGGTTTATCAGAGACATATGAGTTTTGAAAAGATTGTATTCCATAAGTCTATACAGATCTCAAAGTTTTCTTCAATTTTCTTAACATGCAATTGTAATGTTCCATGAGTTTCATTTACACCAAATCAGTTGTCTACTTTCAGCACTTCCAACAGTAATGTAGTTCTTACTTTATCTTGTCTCATTATTCAGATATCAGAGTAATATGTTTTTTATGTAGGTGTATTTTTCACACAGTGTTTATTACATTTTCCAGAGGAAAACTTATTTGTCCTTTAGTATAACTAATATTAATAAAATATTTTACCCATTAAAATATATATAAAGTCTAGTGAAAATATATCAGTGATTCATAATATTTACATAAGAAAAAGTTTTTTCTCTACAATACATTTAGATAGCCTATTGTTACCTGTAATGAGAAAATAGACCAATTTTTACATTAAGATGTCTTTTTTCAGCTGCTACCTTTAATATTATGATTGTATCTTTTTTTTTTTTTGAAAGAGAGAGTAAGCAGAGTTGACCAAGGCATCTTTATAAATTCTAGTTCCTATTTTATATATCTTGAGGTTTATTATACAATATTATATTTCATAAAAGTCTAAATAACAAGCCATCCCCTATTTCTCCCTTTTCTCTTACTAAAGTGTAATTTATTAGATATAATCATAAACTGTGTTAATATGCAACTCAACAAATATTGATTAAAGGCCTACTATGTACAAGATGTCCTGTTAGAAATAAAAAATAAAATCAAACTGCTCTTTTTTTAAAGATTTATTTTTATTGTTTTTGACAGAGAGAGAGAGATACAGAGAGAAACAGAAAAAGTGGGGAAGGCCCAGAATAGTCTCCATAGTTGCACATCATTGGTTTTTCCACATAGTTTAATTCCACAGTTGGGCAATGGGTTGCACAGGGCAAGAACTGGGCTGGGGTCTCACCCTTGTGAGAACCTAACTGGGTGCACTCCCCAGTCCAGCATATGGGTTCGCATAGGCCGGGGCCGGGATTCGACCCTCGGTCTCCGGGGCTGCAAAGTGAGCACTTAACTCACTGAGCCATCCTGGCTTCCCCCAAATCAAACTGCCCTTGAGTCAAGAAGCAATGTTGTATATGGAAAAGGCTGGTAATCAAGAAGCATGGGTAGATAGAATGGTGAGAAATATGGTAGAATAGTTTAGAAAGCTCAAATTTTTAGACGAAATTGAGAAATAAGATTTAAACTTTGTCTTATAGAATACACTGAACCTAGATGAGTGGAGTTGGAAGGTTGCAAGTTAGAGTTGATTGGGCTGTGGAAGGACAGCATTAAGTTCCACAGTGCCTTAAGAGAATGAGCATGATGTTCTCATCTTTTCTTCCAAAAAACTTTGCTACTATTATTTTTAACTTGAAATATATTTTAAAACTGATGTCTGATCGTGAGATTGTCATTTCCATCTTACATGATCCCCTAAACACCCAGAGAATATTTGCACAGAGTGAAGGAAGAAAGGGCATGCTGTTGAGCAAAGCTAGAATGTAGGCCACATGTAAAATATGATGAACAATAAACCTGAAAAATGATTAAGATATATAATGGAGTACCTTATAAGGCTTAGGGTTCTATCATTAGATAGATATCTCAATTCACAAGGTAACTGATGGGATAATAATGCATTGTAATTGGTTTTATTACCAGATATGTTTGTGTTCATAAGGTTAGAGAGCTGCCACTACAAGTTATATTTCCCTTCTTGTGGTCATATGTACAAGTCCTAAGAATTCAGTTAGGCTGAGTGAGATTCTTTGCCAGAAAATGATTTTTGATATGATTGTTTCACAGAGGATGCTTGCTCTAGGCACTAGCTAACCCAGGAATTCTTTATCACTAAATCTATCTTCTTTAAAAAATCACTGTAATTAATGTCTGGGTAAAGTCACGTGTTCTGCTCAGGGATTTTAGCCATCTGCTTGGCAGCTTTGCTTCAGAGTTGTAGGCAATCTGCCATTATTACTCTTTGTTTTGTTTCTTTTGCGTTAGCCAATTGTAGCCTTACAATCAGCAGAGAATAGATCTATGCCAATATCTTCCAGGCATACCTTTGAGTGGCTAGAAGACAAAGTACCAGGAGCTGCAAAGACATTCCCTCTTTGAAACTTCTAGGAGAAAGATTAACCCCGTCCCAAGGGACCGTGCCCTACTTAATGTCCCTTTGTATGCAATGAGAAGAACCTGGGATTTTTTTTTTTTAAGCAAAGGGATATGATCAGAATTGAACATCACTGAAAACAATTTGGCAGCAGTGTCAAAGTTGTATCAAAAGGAAACTGTAAATTATTTAAATAGACCAAGTGTAAAGTAATGAGAGCCAGCAAGAGGCATCAAAAGGCAAAGTTTAGATCCAGATTTAAGAGGGAGAGTTAGAATGCACAGGACATGGCTACTAACTGAATGGGAAGAGGTGCTCAGGAAGGAAGAAATAACTATGTTTTCAAATATTGGTGGTTAAGAAAATACTGTTTTTATAGACAGAGGAATTCATGAGAAAGAAGTAACTTTGAGGAGGAAATTCTCAAAATTGGGTTTGTGCCCAACAGGGTACATGTATAAATATACCCAGAAGACAAAAGAAAATTATACCTGATTCATGAAAGAAAGAAGATAATCAGAATTTTAGAGGTATAGATTTAATTCACGCAGACAAGATAAAAATGTCGCAATGCAACATGACACACTGAATATGTTATTAGGTAAAAGGTTTATATTTAGGAAAGAAACAGCATATAGTTATTGTTGATTTAAAAAATATATCATATTAACCTTCAAAAAATGTCTTTCTTATTAAAACTATAAAGAAATGTTGAACTCCTCATAGTAATATTGGAATAAGAAACAGAAAAAATATATATGGGATTAACAATTAAGCTTAATTTGGGGAAGTTCTATCTTTGGTTACTCATAGTTTATAATTTTAAAAGCACAGTTAGTTTTTTTTAACTTAAAAAGCAAAGTCAAGGGGAAGCCGGGAAGGCTCAGTGAGTTAAGCGCTCACTTTGCAGCCCCGGGGACCAAGGATTGAATCCCGGCCCCGGCCCGTGCGGACCCATATGCTGAACTGGAGAGTTCCCCCAGTTAAGTTCTCTCTCTGTGTCTGTCTCCGTCTCTGTCTCTGTCTCTGTCTCTCTCTCTCTCTCTCTCTCTCTCTCTCTCTCTGTCAATAAATAAATAAATAAATAAATAAAACTTAAAAAAAAATTATATTTTAAAAAAAAAGCAAAGTCAAAATAAATTATCCTCAGGTTTCAAGTACTGGGGCCCACTAGATTTACTTACATCAGCAAATCATTTCATAGTTGTCAGTCAGAGGCTGTTGAATCAAAGTGAGTAAATTAATGAGAAAAACTTCTACATGATTTTCTTTTATTTTAAATCAAGCTTGCATAAATATGTATTCTAGCATTTTGAACCTAAAGTTCAATGTTTATAGGCCTCAGGCAAACGTTCAATGCCTTCCAAAGGTATTAGACAGTCGAGAAGAAAATTCACTCTCCATTGGAGCCTACTAAATCAACACCTGTCATATTAAATCCCTCATCTATTTTCACACTTAGAAAACATGGGAACCAATATTAATGTGAAAGTTCAATATAGAAACTACATTATATGTGAAGCTGAAATCATGCTATATAAAGCAAACCAATGAATAGTTGCCAGCTATGCTTTATTTATTTTTCTAATTTAAACTTTTTTAATATAAAAATTTTAAATCTATATTTTGCAATTGGAAAGGAGGTCCTTATGAGAATAATGACATGAAAAAATATGCCACAGAACTCTTGGGAATCATGGAAGCAACTTGGATCAATCCACAAATGCCTATTCAAATAGTTTTTTTTTAATCTGTGGTGACATTAAATGTATACTGAAATATCATGCACTAAATATCACATTGAATGCAATTATTACTAGGTGAAATTCTATTATCTCTATTCTCTCTCTCTCTCTCTCTCTCTCTCTCTCTCTCTCTCTATATATATATATATATATATATATATATATATATATATATGGCTTGACCAGAAAGTATCCAACCATGTAATATGAAAAATAGAGGCATTTATAGTTGGATTTTTTTTCAAACAGCACATATGTATCTACATCATTTATATTAGCTCTTATATGTGTATATCTCTCATATATCTATATCATCTGTATTATCTCTCTCTCATACATGTATATATATCTATATCTATGTAGATACATATAAATGATATAGATAGAGATGAGATAGAGATTGAGATAGAGGGACATAAAGATGGAGACAGAGATAGAGATAGAGATAGAATTAGAGATATATGCACCACCTTGCCTCATTCAGAAGAAAATGGCTTTATATAGAGATAGTAATATTATTGTTTCCTTTATAGTACAAAACACATTGCATGATAAGTTTTGCTTCCCAAAGGAATCAGCCATTCCCATTTTTTATTCGAAGGGTAAATGAATTATGATTGAACAGAAGCACAGGAAAGTTCTATTAGTAAATACCACTTTGAAATACTGTCCTTAGTGATCATATAACTTTGCTGCCTTTTTTCATTTTAAATCTAACACTACAAAATTTTACACAAACTGACATTCTTTTACCAGTATGCAAATTCTAGTAATACAACACAGTGAAATTATATTTGGAAAATAGTTTTTCTGTGTAACTAATTCACTTTGCTTTCAGTGTGGCTGGTAGATAAACAACATTTTTTCTTTTCTTCGGTGAAGGCAAGAAATACAGCTTTTAACATTAAGTCTGACAAGAGTTCGAGAGGTTAGAAATTGCAGTGCTAGGTCTCTTTCTCCTTTCACTGAACAAATCTCAGCATAAACAAAATACACATCAAAACAAGAGACTATGGACATAAAAATACGTGAGCTTTAAAGAGAGACTTCTGTGCAGAATATATGATTTCCATACAACTCCCCAAAGCCCAATGTGTTAATTAAAGAAAGGTACTGATATCTCAACATAATTAGGAATCATCTTGAATGGTAATACTCAAGCTCTCTTAAATAGTCACCAATGTCCTGCAATTAATAACAGCAAATGAAATTTATGCATCACTAAGTTTTCTTATGATTTTGTTTATATGTCTTTTGGTTTAAGAGTTATATAATATATGGTCTGATAGTACAATGTGATAAGAAAGAAGATGCCATTTCTCTGATTCCCAGATTATATTTTATATTTTGATTAGAAACATAAGTGGCATTGTTGTTGTAAGAAGTGAATGCTGTTGCCCCATAAACAGGAGATTCTTAAGAGGAAGGCTAAAGAAGGGAAGAAAAAAAGAAAACACTAAGGGCATTAGTTTAACATGTTTCAGAGAGAGTAGAAGACTCAGCTCGTAGAGAACTTCCTGGTCAAGATGACAGAGTAAAAGCTGTCATTGCCTCCTCGCACAACCACATCAAAATTACAACTAAACTACAGAACAACCCTCATTGAGAATCACCTGAAATAGAGCAGAAGGACATACAGAAGAAGCTACCTCAAGACTGATATGTGGGGCGGAGACCTCCCTCCATGTGTGACCATTAAATATCAGGAGGACTATCTCAGCTGAGGAGGTCCCCTTCATAGAAATGAGGGGTCCCCACACCAGGGTCCTCAGCCCAGGGTTGCAGTGCCAAGAAGAGAAGTCCCCATAACTTCTGGGAGTGAAAACCAGACGAGATGGTGGCTTAGGGAACCGGAGGGCAGCGGGATGACAGACACTCCTCGTAAAGGGCCCACACATGGACTTAGTCACTGATGGACTCACTCACTCTTAGCACCAGTGCTGGGGCACCAGCTCAAAACAACAACCACCACCACCACCAAAGGAAAAAAACAAACTAGGGATAAACCAGGAGGGACTAAAATGGCTTTAGAGTGAGGGTCTAAAAGGCAGTTTTCTCCCAGACAGACATGCTGGCAGAATCTACTGTTTCTTTGTTGAGCCCTTCCCACTCCCAGTCAAAAGAAACAGGTGGCCACATCTGAGTCTCCCTCAACCTACTACCATTCATCAGTCCCACCCTGGTGATTCTTTGAGACCTGGCCCCACACAATTTGTGGGCCAATCCAGGCCACTGCCAGGGGTTATTCCATACAAATAGCCTGTCTTGGCTCAAACTGAAGACTTTCATAAAATCTCTCAAAGGTTCACAAAACCCAAACAAGCAGCATCAGGCTTTGGCATGTCACATACCTCTTACTAAACAGCCTGTAGCCTGACACTAGTGGCAGCCAGCCTCAGTTTGTGGTTTTACCTCTAATGTACCTCCAAGCTCAGCGTGATTGATAATCATCTGGTTCATGTGAAGTGGTTCCATGCAGGGCATAGGCTATGGCTCAAATTGGCATGCAGGATGGTCCCTTCCCAGGAGCTTCCGGGTGTGGCACCCTAGTGGCAAGAGTGAGACTAAGCTGGAGCATCACCCTGCTGCCTATAAGGATGACACACCAAAAGGGCAGACTGGGAAGGTATTAGAGACCTGCTAAAGCTAATCCTGCTCCGTAGGGTCAGCCCCTGCACCATAGCCTCTCCACTGTAGTCACGGTCAGTCCTCATACCCAATCAGCCTGAGGGTCAATCTCTCCCACTGACATGAAACAGCAACCAAGGCTCAAATACAATAGGAGGGCACAAGAAACCCACACAAGGAACACACATAGAGCAACTGACTCAGGTTTTCAGAGAAACTATGTCGCTAGACCCCATAGGACACCTACTAGATAAGGCCACTCTACTAAGACAGGGCAACATAGCAACCCTATGTAGTTCATAGAAACAAATACAGGGAGGCAGCCAAAATGGGAAGACAAAGAAGCATGTCCCAAATAAAATAACAGAACAAAAGCTCCAGAAAAAGAACTACATAAAAGGATGACAAGGAATCTACCAGATGGAGAATTCAAAACATTGGTAATAGGATACTCAATAATCTCAGAGAGAACTTCAACAAAGAGAAAGGAAACTACAAAATGGAGACAGAAAACATTGAAAAGAACTAGTCAGACCTAAAGAATGCAAGAACTAAAATGAAGAATAAATTAAAGGGAATCAACAGTATATTAAATAAAAAAGAGAATTAAATCAATGACTTAGAAGATAAGGTAGCAGAAAACACCCAACCAGAAAAGAAAAAAAAAAAAGAACTCCCCAAAATGAGGATAGTTTAAGGGACCTTTGGGACAACATCAAGTGTACTAACACTGGGAGACTTGTGTTAGCATCTACTGAGGGAAAACATGGGAGATGCAAATTTGGAACATAGAAACCACCAATGTGATTTTGGAAAACATAAGTGAGAGAGTAGCATACTGTGAGAGATCTGAGGAAAGTGCTTAAAAAAAATCAAATGGGTTAAATACTACCAATAGCTTAACTACTTTGAGGTGAGATGGCCATTGGATTTGATAATCCAGAGTTTATAGATGACAGTAAAAATATTTGTTTCAGTGGAGAATCGACCAATGTGTAATTGTAATGAATTTAAGAGGAAGGCAAACAGAAGATGTAGTGCAAGCTAATGACAACCCTTCTGAGTAGTTCTGCTCTAAAGAGGAAGACAGAAATACAGTGGAACCTGGAGGCAAAAGCAGTGTCCTGGGAAAATATGAGTAAGTGGCAAGATATGGACTCCAGAGGAAAGGTAAACGAGATGCATTTAGGCAGCACTTTAATCACTTAATAGGGAAAAAGGAAATGGAGATAGATGCATTAGATTGGTGAATTTGATGCTAAAGTGTAAGTTTTTCTTATAATCAGTACTATTTTTGCAATGTTAAGAGAAAATAAGTTTGAAGTTGAATAGTGGTTTCCAGAAGAACAAGTGAAGGAAGGTAACAAATGACCTGTAAAGGCTCAGAGTATGAAATATCACCACCTACTGTATTCTGCAAACACATGCCGGTAACTTAAAGACAATGTTGTCCTTTCATAGAAATTCTTAAATTCTTTATGTTCTGAAATGACTTTCAAGTAACTTTGAAATCAAAATATTAAAGACTGAAATGGAAATATCTTTTTTAGCTATTCTGATAAACAACCACTTTTATATTGTGTGGAAAATGTAATTAATGCAACCTAAGTTGCTTTGAAAATCATGACTAATCAAAATGCAGAGGCATTATGTCGTAGAATGCTTGGCCTGATTTCAAGAAATTTATAAAGTTTGAAAATAGGTGGAAAGGACTTTTATGCTTGGTCTGATGTAGAATAAACCAAGAGGCTAAGAAATTCTTCAATGACCACCCTGTATAATTTCTGAAGACAAATTCAAGAACTAAAGTAAAAAGGAACAGAACACAGATGTTGCCCTGTCAGTAATGAAATTGAAATAGATGAGGTCCAAGGAGAATGAGACGAAAAAAATATATATATATCTGGCTCCTGGCTTCTTTCTGTTAGAGAGTTCACTGAAGATTTGGGTTAAGATGTTAGATGATGAACAACCATAATTAGATATGCATTTGATATATTTTTACTTTGATTTATTTAAAGGGAATAAATAATGATTCATAATATCATATATTCAGAAAGTGGATTTTTGCTTCTAGCTTATAATTCCCGAAAGAACCAACTAGTGATGATAGCACAGCCTGTGAAGCTGTCAGCTCTTTATTTGCTGGTTTCTTTGGGACTTTGCTTTTCTCTTCCTTGTTCGTTTGTTTGTTTTAACATAATAAAATTGCTTCTTCCCTCAAATTTTTTTCATCATATGTATCTGTAAGACATTCACTTTTGCATATTTCCCCATATTAATATTATTCCCCATATTCATATTTGGGGAATAATTGTTTCCTGTGTGTGGTGAGCTATATGAAGGTAAATGAAATTAAACACAAAGAATGCATTCTTCTGAAAGCATATGTTTAGGGACTGGGGCATCAACAAGCTCCCTGCAGTAAACAAAACGTCTAGGACAACATAGAATTAGTGGGTCACATACCACAACCACTGGAGCAGGGAATTATAGTGTTTTGCCCAGACATCAGTTGTAAAGAACAGTTATTTTACAAAGAGCCACACTCCAACATTAGACATGCTTAAAACAAAGCTAAAAAGTAATGGAACGAGAATCGACTTTCGGTGGTCAACCCACCATGCAATATATGGATGATGTAAACATACACTTGAAACCTATATAACTTTATTACCCAATGTCACCCCCAATAAATGTAATTAAAAAATAAATACATAAAACAACTCTAAAAAATATCTTTCCCATGCCTAACCTCAATACGAAAGTAATCATCTTCATACACAAAGAGAACAAGATTTGAACTGTCCAAATACGAATAACTCTAGCTAGTAATAACTTTGCAGAAAGAGTTTTATCTGGATAATTGCCTCCATTCTCCACTTCTTTTACATGATTGAATTTTTAAGATTTCATTGCAAAACAGTGTGGAATAAATGATCAGAGAAACATCAGCAATAACCTATTTCTTTATTGTAAGCCCACAATGCAATCTTCCATTGCTGTAACCAAGTTCCTCTCATGTAGTTCTCTAATTTTATAAAACATTCAGACTTTTTTGCCTATCTTTCAGATATTTTCTGTTCCCTTCAACAAAATTAGTAGCTGTTCTTGAAAAACTAAAATATGTTTATAATAAACTTTGTCGACATTTATCATCGGATTTACTTTTTAGTCATTGTTACTGGGAAAACAGTGATTATTATTTTTTTAACAATTATCACTGTTATGGAGTTTGGTCCTAATTGTATATACAAATGGACTTCCTCTTTTCCAAACTTCTTTTAATTAGTGATATCTACATTTAGATCTGTTACAAGGTGTGATCAAAACATACAGTGAGGGTGAATGCTGCTACCCAGTGCCATCCAATGGAAAGAAAGGGATCTTCAATATTGGAAGCAGCACATGGAACCTTAGTAACAGTGCATGACAAAGTTTCAATGTGTTCAGTGCAGTCAGTCTATTATGAGCTAGAGTGGAGAGAAGGCATGTTTTAAAGTGTGGCTTAAATCATGGATCATGAACAATGCATTAATAGAAATTTCTGTCAAATAAAAACATCATGATGTGTCCTCATCCACCTTACTCACCAGATCTGGCAACGTGCAACTTCTGGCTCTTCTCCAAAGTCAAAATGACCATGAAAGGTAAACATTCAGAATCGATTCAGTACTTCAAGGCAGCCACGACATAAAGACACTCACAAAAGACTTCCAGAGCCGCTTCAGAAAGTAGCAAGAACTAGGGGACAAGCATGTTCAAAGTGAAGGAAAGTATTATGAGGGAGATTAATGGCAATGTGTCTTTTACTGTCATAATGATTTTATTTAAACATTACCTAATTTTTTTTTATCATACCTCATATCTTGCTAAAGGATTACCCAATTTTTTCTTTCTACCTACTATAGTATATATATTTACATGTTCTTAAGATTCTATGATTTCTTTAAAAATTAGGGATCAATTGAATATTTCTGGTAATAAAAATCACGATTTTTCAGATATGTTTCCCATCAGAACCTCTGACATCTCAATGGTGTTGATATTTACTGATATAAAATTTTCTTATTTAAAATTGGATTTGTATTTTTATTCCATTGACCTGGTTACATTATTTCCATGTAATTCTCCTAAATATCTACCTTACAGGGCTTCCTCTGGCTAGTATCCAGGCTTCTAATTTTTCCTAGATTAAATACAAGGCCATATTTGTCGAAAGCTGTGAAGATCAAAGGGAACAAAGAAACAACACAAAAGAAATCCCAAAAGGCAT
>PVKE010011452.1:0-40255 GCA_004027555.1 Craseonycteris thonglongyai | reverse complement strand
GTTTGTCCAGTGCGCTCTGGGAAGCCTGGAGGAAGTGCTCGCCCACCGCCACCTTGCTACCTCTTGCTGCAGACACCCCCAGATGAGAGAGGAGCAGAATAGGGTCAGCACAGTGATTGGGCAAGGAAGGAAGTGGGTGTAGAAACACAGTAAGAGGAACTTTGCCCAGCTCTCTTACCTTCAACACACATCTTGCCTTTACTTTCTTCCAGATTAGCTCAGATAGGCATTAGAATGAATATTTCTATACGAGGTAGGGTTTGATTAGGATCGCTGAACTGTCCCTCTCAAGAATGGCTGGGGTTTGCAGAAGCACAGGTAATGGAAATGCTGCAGCGAGCGAGCAGGTCATACCCAGAAGAACAATTCTCAGAGCCCTTCCTGTGTGCAACATGCATTACATTGGCTGGCTCTGTCCTCACACAAGCCTCAGAGGGAAATACTTGATTAGCCCCATTTTACAGATGAGCAGACTGAGACACAGGGAGAGTAACTCAGTCAAGGGCAAAAGCTAGTGAGTGTTGATGGTATTTAAACACACACTTAGCTTCTGTACTGTACTTCCTTCTTTATATCCATTTTTCTTTTTTCTTTCTATTTTTCCCTTCCAAATACTTAATTTTGGGGGGTGGGGGTGGGGTGGAAAGTATGTGGGCTATTCTGGGAACCCAGGTACCTTTTTTTTCACCATTTATAACATTGTTTTTATAGCAAAATGCATTTTGAGTTCCAAACAGCTTGCAAATAAACTTTTGTGCCTCACTCTATAAGCTGGCTATTTTGTGAATTTCATTTTAAATTTCAGGTAGGGAAAATGACATTTTAAAGAAACCAGAAACCAGTCAACATCCTCTGACATATCCTAGAATAAATATAGTGGAGATGCATATTGCATGTCAGTTATGCTCTAAAATCAAGAGGGAAGGAGAAAATTGGGTATAGGCAAAGTTACCCTTGAAAATCCTTTAAGGGAAAGCCGGGATGGCTCAGTGGGTTAAGCGCTCACTTTGCAGCACTGGGGACCGAGGATCAAATCCCGGCCCCGGCCTGTGCGGAACCACATGCTGAACTGGGAGCTCCCCCAGTTCGGCTCTCTCTCTGTCTCTGTATCTCTCTCTCTCCCTCTCTGTCAAAATAAATAAATAAAATATTAAAAAAAAAAAAAAAAAAGAAAATCCTTTAAGAAGGCCCCACGTGGGAGGACAGTGTTCCAGCTCCCAGCCTACTGTTTCCTCCAGTGCCAATGAGCACCATGTGAAGCAGTGAGCTGTGTTTATGGCCGTGAACCCCAGGATCCCTTAAGCCCAGGGAGATCCTCCCTGTGTCGTCCACAAGGGCCTGGGTCCTACCAGGAAAGAGCAGACTCTCCCACTGGCTATCCCAGAATAAACTTTAGATGACAGAAATTAATAGAACGGTTGGAATTGTTTCTCCTCCTCTCACTTTTCTGACCCAGTGTCTTTTGCTGAATTTGAGTATGCCAAATAAATGTTTGATGTGATTGAACTCCAAATATGTATATAGTGAGGCAGAATGATCGCAAAAGATTCACACAAGCACTCCCTTTCTTATTCCTTTACCCCCTCCAGAGAGCACTTTAATTCTTGCCAAAACCACAGGTTTCCAAGAGAATTTCCCCTAGAAACACAACATTTCAGATCACTGAAGTGGCTTCCAAGGTCCTCCATGTTTCTCACTTGCTCATGTTGGACTTCAAAAAAATGTTTAAGTTGACATACCTGAGGAGACTTTATATCATCAACCACTTGGATTATGGGATATAAGCCCTCCTTTATGAAAAGGTGATGCCACTGATGGACCAAGGGGAAGCCCATATTTTAAATGATTTTTCCAAGAGGGTGAATCTGTACCAGCCAGTCTCTCCTTGTCACCGGCCTTGGCTTGGGGCCTGAATCAGCAAGTCCCCTACCTCTCTGGTGGATGTACCTCCATGGTTGGACTCCTAAATCATCATTTTCCATGATTTGGGACTTACTTTGGGAATGTGGTCTCCCTTCTTTCCCTCCATGTTGCTGTATGCATATTAGTGACTGTTGCCAAGAAGATTCTCTAGGTAAACTGGTAGGTATGAAGGACCAATGACTGGAGTGGACTGGAAGTGCCTTTCAAAGCAACATAAAGTGAAATCACTTCTATTCCACTGGTGTCGAATTCACTAAACTGCTTCTCTTACCGATGTACATAGATCTGTATTTATGTACATCATTACAGTTAGAACTTGAAGCCACTTAAAACTGTAAACATGTAACAGTCATTTATGTACTTGGTTCATCTTCAATCTGTCTATACCCCCCACCCTCACGTCCTAAATCGATCTTTCAGCCATTAAAAACAGCCTTAGAAAAGTATTTTTTAAACATTACCTTTGATTCCGTGAGAGATTTGTGTCATTCTGAAGAAAGGATTTGAGGTGTTTCTTTTGTGTGTTTGAAGGTTAAGTTGCCATGGTAATGGCTCATTGTGAAATATTGGGAGAAGTGCATTAGGAGCATGGCATGTGGCAATTCCTTATTGGGTTCCTGTTATTAGAGGCTGAGTACAACTTCACTCTTCTCTGCCCCAAACAATCTTTCCCTACTTTTATAATAATAGGAATTTGCATTTCCAGCCACAGGCTGCCCTTTTCCTACCTAATGCTGCTTTTAAAACAACCAAAAAGAATCATTATGCAAATGGCTTTGCATCAGGCATCACACAGAGACAAAGGGCTTATGATTTTCACAGCATTTTGAACCTGTAGACAGCACTTTCTTTTAATTTTTATTTTTGCTCTGCATTATTACTGCTTGTGGAGAAGCCAAGAAACATCACACAGAAAAACTGTCAAGAACAGGAACCATTTATTTTGCATTTTTTTTACATTTGCTCTCACTTCCTGGAGACAATACATATGTTCTATGAATATATATGAAAAATCGGGTCTGCTTTCAAGACCTGATCAGACATGTGGTCAGAATTCAAGGGAGAAAAAGCCGTAATCTAGATGTTGCTGTTGTCAGCATCATTTTGAGCTGAATGGAGAGACAAATATTTTCACTTAAATAACTCAAGTTCATCATGTCCTTGGCAACAGTTTGTCTCCCAAGCTTTCGGTAGGCCAAGCTGTATTTTCTAAATTGGTCTATATTACAGTGCACTTTAATTAGGAATCATAAAAGATAAGTATAAAGTGATTTCATGAAGACCTTGTTCTTTAATTTCCATCTATCTCCAGGAAAATGTTGCCCATATGTCTCCCATGAATCTGTGACATTTTAGTGATTGTAGTGAACAGGTTTTTCTGAGGATGCCTCATTTATTCATGCACTTATTCATTCAATAGATACTATTGAGCCTACTTGGTGCCAAGGATAGTAACTTGATGTCACACACTCACCTGGGTGACAGTGTTCTTCAGTTCAGAACTTGCTCTAAGTGGGAGCCAGTGGTCAGAGGCCATCCCTGTTTCCTGGGGCTTTGCAAGCTCTAGTCCTTTGTCCCAGACCCTCACAGTTACAGCCATTTTACCAAGGCTCTTCATCACAGTGTCATTCCTTCATTCAGCTGGCATGTACTGGGCCAGGCTCTCTACCATGCTCAAGATTATAAAGGCACTAGTAGTCCTGCCCTAAGAGGGTTTAGTCAGACTCTTCTGGAATGCTGGCCTTGCAAGGGTGAGCCCAGAGGAGCTTATTTTCTACTGGCCCCATTGCAGTCATACTTAGGCTTTCTTCAAATGCCTCTGTTTCTTCATTTCTTCTTTCCTTTTGCTTCTCTAAGCAAGTGTTTATGGAAGTTCAATTCCTAAAATCATGGCACTGAGCTCCATTTGCTGGGTGTGCCCAATAGTACAAGGGGACAACAACTTTTATTTATTGTGAATTCATTAAGTGCTAGACATGAGGTGAAACTCTACACATACTGTCTTATTTCACCCTCCCTCAACTGACAAAATGTAATGTATCAGATAGGTAGTAGACTTCTTGGGATTATTACTTTGTGAGGAGTATAAATGTCTAATCTTAAATTGTTTTGTACACATGAAACTAATTTAAAAGAAAGTACAAGGTAGAGACTACCATTATTCCTGTCTTACAGATGAGGAAACTGAGGCTCAGAGTAACTGTTCTGATATCTCTTAGGTAGGTAAGTGGGAGAGCTGAGACCTAAATCCAGTTTTGCCTGACTCTACTGCCCAAGCTCAAACTTTGTGGTGAAGCTATTCTTACTCTATAGCAAGTTATGGGTCTAGTTCTATTAGTGTCCATTCTCATCTATAAACTATCATATCTGTGCCACTGTTTTTATTATACTTCATTGAGAAATTCATGTCTCTTAACAAGTCTCTTCCAAAATAAATGTGACACACAGACCTAGAAAGAAGCAGACACTATTATTTAATACGTTTCAGAAAGATTTAGAAATTAAACAAAATAACTTCCCGTGTTTTCCTTTGAGTACTTGTTCTACACTTTAAAAAATAAATTTTATATGAAATGCAAAGTTTATTTTTTAAAATGTAATGTCTCTACATTAAGGAACATAAGGTTTCAGCATAACATGAAAGCCTAAAGTATGTGTCATGTGTGCTTGGATCATTGAAGTTTGTCTCTATGTCTTTGGGGTTTTTTTTAGCAATTTGACTATAATGTTCTGAGGGATGGATCTTCTTGACTCTATAAATTAATGTTTTCATCAAATTAAAATTATAATACCAACTACTAAAGTTGATAAGCACTGGGCAGAGCCAAATTTTATTAATAACTTTGGTCTTGGTAGGTTTTTAATTCCCTGAACAAAGGCCTCTTGACATTGTCTTAAGTAAGATGGGATTTACTAAAGGATACTTGTAATGTAATGGACTGTGAAAGACAAGAGTCTCATGAGGCTCCAAGGAAAACAACCATAGACTAGCCAGTTCGCCCTGAGGTGGAAATCAGGCAGCTCTAGAAACCTCCGAAGCAGGAGTTGGTGCATCATCCACCTTGGGGGTTAGGTGGGGGGGGGGGGGGGGGGGGGGGGGGGGGGGGGGGGGGGGTGGTGCTTCTCCTCCTACTCACTCAACTAATTCTGGGTGCCTGCTCCCTTTTCTTACACCTCTGACTTGCTTACTCACATCTTCTTTCCTGTATTTTTTCACTTATCACATTGGATCTGGTTACTTATAGCTCGTAACTCTCTTTGCCATGACATTTCTATACATCTTTTCAGCTTCAGCTCTACCGTCTAGCAACTTCATTTTCTTAGAATCACCTAGCTAAAATTTCTGAGAGAGCATCCGATAGGTCCAGCTTATGACATTTCTCTGTTCAGGCAGAATCCTCGATACCATATGTTATAGGATGCAGGCAAGTCTGTAGACATTTGAATGTTGGTAGGGAGGTGGCCGTTGTAATCCCAGCAGTTTTCAGTGCACAGGGGAGGTTAGAGTGGGGAATGGGAGTTTCATGATAAAAAGCATGACTACTTCAGCACTTTTTCACCAAGGTCAGGAATGGGACATTTTCCATGATAGGGAACTATAGGCTCAATGGACATGCCTGGTTTATTCTGAATGCGTAGTTCCTTATGTGAAATTTCAAAGATGTCCCAAGAACACTGCCAAGGACAGTTGTACAGTTTGAGCTTTCTAATCAGTGGACTTCAAGGGGGACTGTCGTGTTTTTAACTGATTTTTTTTCTTTTGGTCTAGGTTTTCTATTTTAGGTCTTCTATTATTATAGTTGCTAAAAGTAGAATTGTTTATTTCTCTAACTTTTTAAATTGTTGTGTCATATTTTGGAGCTTTATTTGGATGGAGCTCTATATATTCATGATTATCTTCCTAATTAATTAACCTTCAGATCTTTATGAAATGTGTCACTTTATATCAGATAATATACATTGTCTAAAAGTCTACTTAATTTGATATTAATATAGTCACTCTAAACTTCTTACTGCTGGCATAGTAGAACTTTTTTCATCCACTTACTTTCAACTTACCTCTATATATACATATAAAGTGCATTCTTTGAAAATAGCATATGCTTGGATCTTGCCTTTCTATTCATTTCAATATACTCTGGCTTTTAGTTAGAGTGTTTAGTCTATTAATATTTAATATAATTGTTGTCAGTGTTGGATTTATGTTTGGGTTGTTTTCTTTTCTAAGATTTTTAAAATTGTTTTTGATAGATAGAGACAGAGAGAGACAGAGAGAGACAGAGAAGGGGGAGGGCCCAGAGCAGTCTCCATAGTTGCATGTTACTAGTTTTCTGCATAGTTTTCATTCCACAGGTGGATGTGGGTTAGTGCGGGGTGGGAACCAAACCAACGGCCTCCTGCATAGGAGACAACATTACTGCCAAACCATCCCAGAGGTTACCAGTTGAGCTGAAGTTCAGCATGTGGGGTTTGCACAGGCAAGGGCTGGGAATTGAATCCCGGACCTTGGGATTGCAAGGCAAGTGCTCAGTCTCTGAGCTACCTGGCATCCCCTAGTCAGTTTAAAGTATATTTTCTCTCACATTCAATTACATATAGTGTTAGACCTTTGAATGTTTTCTCCCAAGTCCTTGAGTGTTTGATCATTAGTTAAAATCTTTTTTTCTTTGTAATTTTAATTTGGTAATTTTTAATTATCTAGCTCCAAGTTTAGTGAGTTTTACCTATCTTATCACCATTCTTACGTTAATTTAAGCTCATCTAGTGAATGTGTCCCCATATATTGTATTACGTAATTTGGGATATTGCATCTTTTTAAACATATTGGCTTTTATTTATTGGCTAAAAATTTCGTTTATTCATTATATGTTTATTTTCCTTTCCAATTTTGAGCAGAGTTTTTATTACTGCTCTAAAATCCTGTCTGCTAATTCCAATGTCTAAGTCATCTCAGCATCATTCTCTGTGGGTTATTTTTTATCTTGAAAGTAGGTCATATTATCCTGTTTCTTTTTCTATTGATTGATTTGGGGTTATATTCTGGACATTGTAAATTTTGCGTGGTAGAGATTCTGAATGATATTATATTTCTCCAACAATTTTTTCTGACTGTTATCATAGGCAGTTAGCATAATTGAAATTCAAAGTGCAAATTCTATCTCTTGGGCAGCAGTTGCAATCTCATTTTGGAAATTCTAGTCTCTCCTTGGCCATTTGGAGTCTGCCTTGTAAATGCTTGGTTCAGAGATCAGCCAAAAACTTGGGGGGAATTAGTACACAGAATTTAGAGTTCCTCCCTCTGGCTCTCTCATTTCCGTGATTTGTTTCTCACTTTCTAGTGGCTGTACTTGTCCCAAACTCTGCCCTCTAATTCTTTAAGCCAGAAAGACTAAGACTTGCAATCAGAGTCTTAGCCACTTCACACAACAGACTGAGAACTGCTATCAGGCAAGAAGTCCTGAAAATGGGAAATCCATCCGGTGCCATTCCCTTTTTTCAGGGGTCAGCTCCCTTCTGTCAAGGTCTGGGATTTGATTTTACTCTACTTACAAGCCTGTAGTTAAGCCTGTCAATATTTCATGGGTCATAAACAAAGGCTTTATTACTTACTCATGGCACAACAAGCATCATGCTAGCATGGATTTCTCTGTCCCCAAGTCCCATGTGGATTGCTCAAAGGGCCCAGACAGATGCCTACACACACAATGGTTTGCAGTAGAGGACAGGAACTCTGAGCTTGGGGAATCTGCCTGCTCTACATTAAGCAGTTAGCCAGCCTGCTCTTTGTCCCTCAGGAAGGAGATCTCGTACAGCCCCTCAAGATTGCTTACTGCAAATCCAGCCCTGAATAGTGGCCCAGGTTATAAGCAACCAGGTTCTTCTGCCTTCAGCCTACCCAGAAAGACGAGGTAGGAACATATAGCGATTGTTTCTCTCAACACTCTCCAGAAGGTACTTTCTTTTGGTTACTCTTTGGCACTTTCAGGTAGTGCTTTTTATATTTTGTCTAGAGATTATAGTTGTTATTTTCAGAAGGATCATTCTGATAGGAGCTTATTTGGCCATTACAAGAAATGGAATTGGCCACTTCATCAATATAGACCACATTGTGAATGGTTGACCCACACGTGGGTCAGTGGCCTAGAGTACATACTGCCTTGTGAAGGACAGCACTCTCACCTTACAGTGAGATAGTCCTGTGTGAAATATCAGGTAGAGGACAGGCCCTGAAGTGCACAGACATCGTCTTTCCAGCTCTCTTTTTTCCCCACAATGCATTGAGTGAATCAGCAGTTCTGACACACTCTCATCTTAGATTTCGGTTTAATAAACTGAGTTCCTAGGAAGAAAAATGTCAGGCCCCAAAGGATCTCATAAATTATATTAGCAGAAAAGCTCTGGGCCTGATGAATAGGGGTTTCCATTGACTCAAGCCAATACAACAGGAATGTCAGCTCCTCGAGGAAATTCCAGAGTAGAATACAAAGTAGAAGACAGATGGAGCTGCTTCATTTGCTTACGCCAGCAGATGAGGACTTCCTGCCATCATGGGGCTGCTCACAGGGCAATCCTCCCAGACGGCACAAACATGGCCGGGCAGACTTGCTGCCCAAGACACTCTTTCTACTACAAAGAAAGTGAAGGAAGAAGCTCATGCCTGTTGGATGCATCAGTCCTACCATGTTCCTTACCATCTACAAGTGTTGAGCTTGAACTACGTTCCCTTCCTTCCTTTGTTCTTCTGTTCCTCTTTTGGTTTTGCACTTGCTATTTCCTCTTTCTGGAATGTTCTCATTCCAGCAATTAGCATACCTCCCTCCCTCACTTCACTCAGGGCTCTGCTTAAATACTGTCTCCTCCTTGAGGTCTTGTCTGGCACACTATCTAAAATAGTAATCGCTGTTATTCTCCCATTTATTTTTCTTTATAGCAAATATCACTATTTAGTATAATATTATAGGTTTATCTTCCCTCTCCACTAGAACATAATGCCCTTTAAGACAGGAGGTTGTCAATTCCGTTGCTTAATGTATCCCCAGCACCTTGAATAGTGCCTAACATATAGTAGGTGCTCAGTAAATATTTGTAGACTAACTGAATGGCTGGAGCTTATTATAATAATAACATTAAAAGTAGAACAAACATTTATAATGTTGCAGCTCAGACCCCACGTTCTGAAAAGCAAAGCAGATAAAAAATTGAAAAAATATGCTGGCCCATGAACCTCTTTGTGGTTAAGTAAGGTATAATACTTTTCAAAGTTTAGTCCACCTAATTAAGCATATTTTTTAAATCTGGTAAAGGCAAATGTGAGAGCAATAAATAAAATAGCACGTTTCCATGGTAGGGACTTAGCCCACTCACATATTCAAGATTTGAAGGACAGTGAAAGGTTTTTATGTTAAAATCTGTTTCTTTACTTCCTTAGAAGACTTACAGTTCACCTGCATCATCCCTACATAGACAGGAATGCACGTGGTAATGCCAGATGATCTAAATGCCTTGCCCTTGAGTAGATATAACCAACTCAGAATATGAATTTCCTACCCAATAATATATTTTTTGGATGTTCTTTTCTTAATTTTTATTAGTGTGACAGTGGTTAGTAAAATTACATAGGTTTCAAGTGTATAGTTCTATAATACATCATCTATATATTGCATTTTCATTCATAAAAAATTCTCTCATAACAATGTAGATCAGGAAGTACTGCTTCCTATATGTTAATATTAGCATGATACTTTGAGAATTATAGTTTTTACTCAGATTTGACATTAGAAACAGCAGTTATTTATTAAATCATATTAGATATATATGAATATATGGTATATACCGGTACTCTGTGCAGACATTGTGGTAGTGACATAGATATAGTTGTAGGAACTAGACCCTGGGATACACAGGTAATTTATGATCCCATCATCAGGCAAGTATTCAGTCTAATATGAGAATTGGAAATATGAATGAATAATTGAAAATCTGAGCCATATAGAATATAAAAGAGAAATACGGAGGGCAGAATCGTGACAGAGAAGATAAAGATGATTGAGATAACAAAGGCAAGCATCTTAGGTAGATGGCTTCCCTCAATCCCACTTACCTCTCTTGCTTCAAATTTTTTACTATCATAGCTTTGATGTCTCTAGCACCCCCATAGCCTTTAGGCTTCACATAACTCTGATCTTTGTCGCCACTGTCATCTGTATTTTCATGTTGTCTAGTTCATGACTTAATGGGATTCTGTTCCCCACACTTAGGACCACCACACAATCCTTCCCATCCACACTTTTCTGTATCTAATAGCAGAGGTAAAAATCTAGAAAACAAAACAAAACAATGTAGACAAAGAAACAAAGGCACCAAAAAAGCATGTCGAAGGAATTGCCTGCGGTTTGGCATAGAACAGCTGGTAGAAGCCATGAACTATGATAAATGAGGCTGTGTAGTTGGAATAGATCATGAAGGGCACGGTACAGCGTAAAGAAAGAGCTTCAGCTTGGTTCTGGATGCAGTGAAGAGCTATGCAGTGCCTGTGAGGAGGAACTGTAATACTTGGACCTTGAATTGGAGGAAGATACAGTTTTCTAAGACAAACTATAATACGATAAATACCTCTTATGGACACTGATCTTCTATGAACGCAGTCTCAAACCCACTATCACCTCTCATTCTTGGCACATATTACTATTTTGGTTAAGTCTGCTAGGATATGAATTTGATGCCCCTTTTTATTTAGCTGGATCACCTCTATCCTATAGTTAATGACATTATTATATTAAATATAACTGTAAAGATACAATTTGAATTTCATCAAGTCACCTAGTCTCAGCCCACTGTTACAGCCTCTCTGCCCTTCCTAGTTGTGGGCCTATTCAATAACCACATCTCAGCAAAATCAGTGGAGAGGTTGAACAGAATGCAGTACAGTATGAAACTGTGTTGCATAGCATTAAAGATCTCCCCCCCAGGGAAAAATTGATCTATACTTAATAAGCTTCAAGAAAGTTATTCACTTGGCTAGAAAACCACTTGACTCCACAGTCCATCTGGTGAGTCTGCCTTATTGGGATGGAGGTGTTGATATTTATATCATTTCTCTAATCTACCAATTTAGTATATCTAAAATGATTCTGCCTTTCTGTCTTATCCAAATATTCTATAGCGAGTTGTTTTTCAGGTGGGAAGTTATGGTGAAGTTTAAACAGATTTGCTTTTGCTGCACTTTCTTTTTGCTGGTGAGTACCTTGCATTCTGCCAGTCAACTTGAGCTCTTCAATACCTTGAAGGAATTGTGGAACCAGGAACAAAACCACAAAGTTCTTGATTTTGAAGATCAAAAAGTCAAAAGGCAGGGGGAAATATTTTAAGTGCCTTGAGATCAGACAGAGGTAGCCTCCATCCTCCTACCTCCTCCCCCTCATGAAAGCAGATGGTGGTGGGCATTTTGTTTGCATGTTTGTTAATGTTCTAATGTGGCAAAATAAAAGTTACCGGTAGTAATATTACAACCAATTCCCAGATTCTTTTAGAATATTTACTTGTACTTGAAATATAAACATCTGGAAACCCCCAGTGCTGGTGAATTTCCCCATGAACCAAGTGTTGGCAGCAGAAGGTCAAATTCTCCTGGGTCTTAGATTCTCAGCCCCCGTGGGATGAGCCAGACAACCATTGAAAGAAGCATGACTGTGCCCACATAGAAGTCAGCTGTGATCTGGAAAAACTCTGTGCTCCTGTCAGAATCTAAGCTGGAATGCAAAAGGACTTCCCTGCAGCCTTTCTCTAATTCCCCACTAGTAACCGTGCACTCTAACTCAGCATAATCTTGATCTATTACATCTCTTGACAAATTTCATTGTTTAAAAAGCCACGAATAGTGTGTGGATTTTGTAATTAACATGAATTTTCTTTTTTAAAGGTTGTTCTAGGCTGTATGTGTTGGATTCTTAATTAGAGATTATGGACACTCCTGTATTTTAATGGTATATTTAAAAATATGGAACACTAATGAAACTTTATATACATGAGTAAAAAGGTTGAGCTTGCATAAGTCATTTGATGCCAAGTTTTTCTTGTTTTCACACAAGGATCCTACTCCTTTATCAAACAGTTTTCAGCAAGTTTAGTCATCCAATTTCTTTTCTTTAAATGGAATCCTTTATATCCTGTCCCTTTGACCAGTTCAATTGTACTTTATGCAGCCTTATAACTGCCTTTCATTTACTACTGGGAATTGGTCTGTAGTGTGATACTGCACCCCCTAGTGTGTGGGTTAGTTCCAACCAATATTTGTCACGGTCCATTCTCGTATGAGTTTTGCTGCAGAGACTGTAACTGCACCTGCAGTAGAGAATGTTTCCACCTGCCAAATAGGGCTGCGGCCTCTGTACTCAGTAAATGTCTACCTTCCCTGGAAATGCAGTGATATCCATCTGGTATCAGACTATGGTCAGACCAAGAGGCTTGATTTCTCTTTCAGAAAATATGGCCATTGTGCTACATACCATTGAGTAAAAATGTAGGAGTAATAATGAAATCGTGTTTGGTTGTTATGAAAACTGAGTTAACCTTAGGTTAAGACAAGTGACAGCGCCATCCCACATGTGATTGTGACTTCCTCTGAAGAGACCAGCTTTGCCCTTGGGTTCCATGATTAATGGTCTTTCTAAGTTTCCATAACCAAGTTTGGTCTGAACCCTAAATGTAGAATAGTTCTCAAAATAACTTCTTATCTTTTCCTTGGTCCCTTAGCCAATCTTTTGTGGGGTTGGTCTTACCAATGCGAAGCCTCAGAGAGCCTCGAAACAGGCCTGAAATAAGGTGGGAACAGAGCTGAAATCTGTTTGGATCGTGTTCCTGCACTCTTGTCCATCCTACGCATCCGCTTTGCTCTCTTTGCCCTCCTGTACTCTACTCCTTTTATTTTGGAAGAGGAAATAAATGCACACTGTGAAAAAATTTTCAAACAGTAAAAAAGAGTACAGAGTGGAAGTAAATCTCTCTTCCTTACCTGTCCTTAGGTCCTCCATTCTGGCCTGTTACCAGTTGTCTATGTATTTTAATAGTCTGTGCATATCCACAGGTACACAATACACACGTAAGTGTGCAGACTGTTTTTCCTTTTAAAGCAGTGATTTACTATGCACAATGTTTTTCTCTTTAATAATATATCTTGGAAGTCAGGTGACATCAGTATGCATTGGCCTCATTGTTCTTAGTAGAATAGTCTTTGTGTAGCTACACTGTAAATTCACTTAGAGCCTCCCTATCAATGAATATTTAAATTGTCGCTAGTTCTTTTCTGCACACACAAACATGCACAGACAATAAGTATACTGAACACTGATACATATGTTTATTTACATAGGCACAAGTATAGTCACAGGGAAAATTTCTAGAAGTAAAATCATCTGGTCAAATGAAATGCCCATTTAAAATTTCCATGCATATTGCCAAATCACTCTGTAATAAGCTAGTTGCATAATACACTCCTACTAGTAATGTTTAAGAATGCCTGTTTCCCATTCCTAGTAATGAATAGAAATATCAAATTTTTTGATCTTTGCTAATCTAATAGGTAAAAAAGTGGTATCACAATGAACTTTTAATTTGCATTTTTTCACATATTAAATTTCACTTGGGTTTCTTTTTTTCTCTCAACCTATGAACATGCTAATTTTTCAGTTGGGTTGTTTGTTTTCATATTAATGTATTGGAAACTCTTTATTGTTTATGAAGACAATTATCTTTTTGTGTATCAGGTGGGAGGCAAATTATATTTTCCCAGCAATATGTAGTTGTTACGTAGTTAAATGTATCAGGCTTTGGAGTTTGTGTTATACTTTCTAAACCATATTTTCAAATCCCCAAATTTCTTCTAAACTTATTAGGTTTCATTGTTTTACATTTAAGTTCTTGATCCCTCTGAATATTTTTCTGGTATAAAGAATGTGTTCCTCTCTTTATCTTAGAAGGAAAAGAATATTCCCAATTGTGGCAACACAGGGTCAGGGAAATAGAGATGCCAAGCCAAGTGCACTAGCTACACCATCAGTAATTAGCCTTTGGGGCGCCGCTAATTAGCAAACGAATGACATGCAGATAGGTCGATGCTGTAGGCCCCTCAACGCCAGTGCTCAAGAAAAGCCTCCTCTTTCCTTTGGATCTCTTGCAACACGGGTCCAGAATCCCACAGACATGCTTAAAAACAAATCTCTGCTTTACCCTCGTGAATGGTGAAGCATCAAACGAGTTATTTTGTCTGAACCTCAGTTTCTGCATCTGTGAATGTAGGCACAGCAGTTGCTACACATTGTCACTATCATGAAAGTGAGGAGAAAATGTGTACAATGTTGCCGAGTTGTAGCACAGTACCCAGCATCTAAAAACTACCCAATGAATGTTAGTTTAATCCTACTTTTCCTTTGGATCCCTTATTTAACCGTGGCTTTTTTCTCATGTAAAAAAGTCAGCCCTCGCCAGAAATCACGGTTCCTAGCTTCCCACTCTGGCTTTCTTCTTCACAACTCAACCCTACACCCATGCTTTTCTGGGACTTGGGACCCTCCACACAACACCTATCAGAACTCACTGTGGATCGTGTGCATGTGGACTTAGCCTGAACCTGGAATTCCACATGGATTGCCCCAGACATTCTTACCTCTAAGATCATACACTCTCCTCCTGATCATTCCCTTGACTCCAGCTTTGCCCTCTTCTCCAAATCCATGAGAGAGCCTGCTGCTGAATCCCTAAATTCTGCTTCCAGAAAGGGAATTCAGTCAAGTTACTTCCCTACTTATAGGACGAAATCACGGTGGCTCTAGACAGGAGAGTGCTCCACAGGCTCATCCCGCTGTTGCTGGATCCTCCTCTTCAGATGCTGGTAGAGTCCCTGGTACACTGTTCTTCCCTGCAAGCCTGTGGCTTTCCGCTTGCTGTTCTTTCATCTCATCCCATGATGCTGTCTCCCTCACTCTTCTTTCACCCGGAAAACTCTTCCCTGTACCTCAAGACACTGATCCTGCTTCCTCCTCCTCCTCCTCCCTCTGAGCTTACACACCTCTTCCTCTGCCCTCCGTCATGACTTGCCTTTACCTCTGCCTCTACCCTAGGAGAGTGGCTTTGACACACCACTTTATGCACACATCGATTACAACGAAGACCACGGGGCACCTCCATCCTTCTCACACGGTGTTAAATTATTCATGTCCACCTCTGCTTTTCCACAGCCTGAGCTCCTTGCAGTTGAGGATGACAGCTCCATGTACCCCTAACACATTGCTGAGTGCATACAACAGTCTCAGAATGATTTGTCACAGGTAAAATATTAATCCATCAACATCCAGACATTTTCTCAGTCTCTCAGGAAAGAGTCATTGAGTTAGGATTTCCAGGCTTTGAAACATGCCATTTTCAGCTAACACCAAAATACCTCAAAGAAGAGCTTTCATTTTTGTTTTTCATGGCCAGCATTTCACGTGTTATTTGGTGTTTTATAATGTGAGACTATTATAAAACATTAGCTAATAAATCAAAATTGTACTTAGATAAGAGCACAGATGCCTTTTTTTTTTCTTACTACCATTTGAGGGTGCATACAGATGCCTTTTTAAAGAATAGATTATGGGGGAAGCCGGGATGGCTCAGTGGATTAATCCTTCTGCTGCGTGTGACGATAATGTCTCGTCATGAGTTGCTATTGCTGCTATACGTATGACGAGTATGTCTCGTCTTGGTTTTCATTTGCGTTTTTCTCCTCTCCACGTATTTTGTTGCAGCCCTTTTGCTGCACTGGTATTTTATTGCCTTACACAAAGCGGTTTCAGGGAGGTGCTGGAGTTTTGTCCCTCGTAACCTGATCCACTGCCGATGATGATTCCCAGCTTTTGCCGTCACAACAATGTCAGAAAATGCCCTATTATGCTTCTGCTTCTTTTCACATGCAGTGAGATGAATTGAGCCATTTTACCACCTTCTAGAATAAGCACTCCTGGCGCACTTGAAAGTCTTCATTCAGCAAAAGCTGTGAATCATCATCGGAGGTGGATGAGGTTATGAGGGACAAAACTCCACCACCTCCCTGAAACCACTTCGTGCATAGCAATAAAATACCAGCGCAGTGAAAGGGTTAAGTGCTCTCTTTGCAGCCCCAGGGACTGAGGATTGAATCTTGGCCCCAGACCGTGCAGATCCATATGCTGAACTGGGGTGTGCTTCCCGTGAGGGAGACCCCCAGTTTGGCTCTCACCCCTGGCTCAAGGGGGCGTTCTTTCCATGCAGGAGGCCCCCAGCCCAGTTCCTGCTCTGTGCAACCCCCGCCTACCTGTGTGGAACAAAACCCTGTCAAGAACTGATGCCGTACAACTATGGAGACTGCTCTGGGCCCTCTCCTTTCTCTCTGTCTCTCTCTGCCTGTGTCAAAATCAATAAAATAAATCTTAAAAATAATAGAGTATGTTCTATCAGTGTGGGATGGAATAAAGCCTTAATTATTTATTATTTTGCATTCCACAGATATGAAAATTATAGCTTAATATTCCTTTGGCCAAGATTGCACATCTTACATTTTACTGTGAGAATTTATTTTTCTGTCATTTATTTGTGGTTATCTCCTTGGGAGTGAAATGTCAGAAACATTGGTTACAACCCAAGGAACTATAATTATTTGCCTAATTTTATCTTTATAATCCAGAATACATTTAAGAGAAACTGTACTGCAAACCATGTACTAAAATCTTGGCTGTTATTGAATTTGTTTCATAATCTATGGGAGCAACAACCAAAATCTTTAAGCGCTTCTACAGTCTAAAACTCTGGACAGCAACTGGAAGGGAACTTGGGACTTCATTCTGCATGTTCAGGATGGCAAAAATTAAGGAAATGTGGTTGCTGATGTTTCCAGTGATGAAAAATTTATGTTCCTAAAATTTCCAGTGATCAACAAGGAGATGCTCTTTGGAGATTATAGGAGGCCTCGTAGCTCCTTATAGGAGGTCCTCTTGGAGATTTTTCTCTCTTTTGAACAAGCGCTCCCCCTTGAGGAGGTGGTACAAGGAGTCGGAAGGAAGAAATGACACCTAACTGGGCCACCCAGTTAGCTGAACCAGTTGTGGGTGCAATGAGTTGCTACATCATAGCTCAATCATACGCAGGCCTCTAAGCAAGTTTCACATGATGATATCCAAAGACTACAGTTTCAAAATGTATTTCAGAATATGTTTATGACCACTGACAGTGTAAGGACAAGGCATAAAAGCCAGTGAGAATGCCATCGCAGTGTGACAGAATTGGTAGGCAATTGAAAATCAGAGTGTCTTAACTTACTATGATTGTGACCATTATATTTCTTTCTTTCTTTCTTTCTTTTTTTGCCTTTGCCACCGACTTCAGTATATTTAATGTAATTTACATGGCATTTAGATGCACAGAAATAATTCAGACTGCCTACTTCTGCCTTAAGAGATCAAATGTCTGCCCTAGACATACAGTTTTATTATATGTAAATGAGATAAGTTGGAAAGAACTCATCATCTGAAGTTGGGAGTTGTGGGGAGAGGAAATTTGTTTTGAAGCATAAGGCCTTTATGGTCTTAGAGCAGGGTGTCCAATCTTTTGGCTTTTCTGGGCCACACTGGAAGAAGAATTTTCTTGGGACATACATAAAACACGCTAATGATAGCCGATGAGCTGAAAAAATTGCAAAATATCTCATAATGTTTTAAGAAAGTTTATGAATTTGTGTTGGGCCTCATCCAAAGCTGTCCGGGCCTCATTTGGCCCGTGGGGCATGAGTTGGACAAGCTTAAATGCCTTAAAGCGTTTCTGATTGTAGAAAGATTAGAGTGTTTCTTTCTGACGTCCGAAAGTTGAGTGAGTTTGACTTGCTTTCACTTTCCTTCTTCCGCACTTTCTGGTTCATTCCATTTTTGCTGCTGGCTAGTGAGATGAGGGAAATGCCTCTCAGATTTCTGTCTCCATTCTCTCATCTGTGACTGTAGATAGTAACAGCTACTCAACCTCTGTCTCAAGGTTATTATAAACATCAAATATGAGTATGGAAGTAAAAACAATTTCTGAAGGTAAATGGTTGTCTGTTATCATGGTTTGTATCAAAGGAAAATCAGGGTAGACATTATTTCTCAATATTAGTAACAGAAGCATTTCTGAGGGGTCCACAGAGGAATCAGACATCATATTTACTGGGTATCAGTGTGACTCTGCAGTATCCCTCACTGGGGCCTAGTGGAAAAGTCCATCTTGACCAGCATTCAGCTCAAGTAAAAAGGAAAATCCAACAGAAACTGACTTCTGCAGAAGCTAACGCGTTTAATTCCCTGAAGTTCTTGGCAGTGATTTGGGATTCCTTTGGAAAAGGAGGAAAATGTTGTGTTCAGTACCAAACCCCACCCCCCACGACACCTCTTGCTGAGTATGGGGGTTTTGAATACCACCACAGTTCACCATCCCCTGTGGAAAGAGTGCCAGGTACCCGCTTCCTGTTTCTAGCCAGTATGTCCTTTCTGCTGCCCTGGAACAAGGTGATCCGAAATAAACAGCCGATGCAGGGCTTTGCAGGTGGAATTCACCTGCATTGCATCCTCAGTGTGCCTGCGATGATCTGCACTGATGGGCAGGTCAGTGAGGGGGAGGAGCGGGATTGGGCTCTTTAACTTGGGCGCCTGCCCAGACCTTTATTGCTATTTCTTGATTGGTCAGCTTTGCTGCCAAGATAGCAGTTGCATCTTCTCAACATGCAATAGAAGGGTAGTCTATTTTTGTTGTGTTGTTGTTAACTGAGAGTATTAGACGTCCCTAACACCACCCACCCCTCCCACCCCTCTCCCCACATTAAGGTCAGTAATAAAGGAAATCTTGGTTTTTATCAAACAATTATGAATGAAAAGAGACACTCCTTTCTTTATGCAATACACTGGGCTAGAAAATGTAGCATCCTTTTACATTGAAGCATATTTGTATGGTAAATTTTATTATTCGAAATGCACTTCTAAACGACTCTACAAGGAATGTGAAAATTTTTTGTAACAGTAAAGTAAGTATTTATAGATATATATTTATAGATATGCATGTTAGTTTCTCTTTGAGTAACATACCTACATTCATGGATAATTCATAGGGTTGAAATCTCGTAGGAAGTTGTCAACTCTCAATGAAGGAACCTTATAAATAAAAACCAGTTCTAGACAATGGCTCAAGTTCTTTTCAGGCACATCAGCCCATCACACTGCTGCTTACCATGTTTGGGGTGAGTCCCAAGAAAAAGCTATAGTGGTAAGCTCAGTTCTCACCCCCTTAACCTATCGTTCTCTGCATTTCTACAGCAATTGAGATTTGCCCCACGCCAGTGAATCCCAGATCACATGCTGCCATCCTGCAGATCCCTTTACATGTGTGGTTCTCACAGCCCAGACTGGTCCCTAAGCTTTCTCAGGGTGAGTCTGTGGCTCACCTTCCCTGTGGCCTGTCTTAAAGTGCTATAGAGAGCTGTACCTGCAGACAGTGTGTAATAAAATTTCTTTTTAATTCTGCTGGGGGGAAAAAAGTCATCTAGTGGTGCTCAAATGCTTTTATGAACACCATGGAAATACGTTTTCCATTATAGCCCACTACACACATACATATACATGCATACCACAAACCAACGTTTCACAAAGCAGACCTTATCTTTATTGTATGGGATGGATTCTGAGCCCTGACATTTTTTATTCTATTCCAATCCATGCCATTTTGTCTTGGTTAAAAATATGGGATGTGACCTTTAAAATAGATTTCGTGACAAACAAATAGGTCACAAATATCAACTGAAAAGCCACTCCTTAGTGTATGTGGGGAAAGGTTGATCCCATGCCCACAGCAGAGCCACCCCCCAGCAGCTGCTCCCTGCAGCCTGCGCCACCTTCAGCTGCTCCAGGAACACCACCTGGAATACCTGACCGAAGTCCCCTCAATAATACCCTGTTCCCAACAAACATGCATTTTAAAGAAAGTGTGAATGTGGGGGAAGCTACATTTCCTTCATGCCTCTTCATTTCTTTTTCTCTTCTCCATACTGACAATACCACAGGTAGGCTACCGTGCAGGATTGGGAGGAATGAAAACATTCAATTGGAAAAGTTGCTGACTGTAAACTGCATCGCCTGTCCTCTTAGTTCAAACAAAAGCACCAGAAGTTAAGTTCTTTAAGCAGATTCTGCTTGTGGACAAACCTCAGTGTCTGTCTGTCCTCCCCTGTTCTCCAGTCTCCTGGTCTCCATTGTGTCTTTATACTGTGGACCTCCATCCCCTGAGCGTGCCCTGGAAGCACATCTAAATGCCACCTCCCCTCACCCCTTGTGACACACTTTATTTCCTAATTCTGAGTTAGTCAGCCTGGCCTGCACACCCCAAGAGCTTTTTAAAAATAGCCCTGCCCAGAGCCTCCTACCCAGACATTCCCATGGAACTGGTCTGAGAGGGGCCTGGGTGCTGGAGGTTAGAGAGCTCCCAGGAGTTTCTGAGGAACAGTGAGGGCTGGGACAACACTGGGGAATTCAGCAGGCGAGTCTAGGAGCCTGGGCCTCCAGGTTCTCTTCAAGATGTTCCCACCCTGAGGTGCACAAGGAGAACTCTTCTTGATCACATAGATGGGAGTTGTGGAATCAGACACACTGAGACTTCTGCCAAAGACAAATCATGAATTATAGAGTTGGTGCTGTTAACATAGATGTTAAGGAAGAAAACTCTTATGTGCAACATAATCTGCATAGACCCCTTCATTATTGTAAAGAATTGTGTTAGCCTCCCTATCTTCACTTCTCACTCAAACTCTACCTTCCAAGCTATGAACTTGGATATTTCTGCATGAAATGGCCTCCAAATATAAAGCTCCCTAGTTGCCATAGCTTTGAAGTCTTCTTTAAACTTTAACATGCCCCTGAACCATCCAAGGTTCCTTGTTAAAATGCAGGTACCAATTCAGTAGGTCTGGGAAGGGGCCCAGATTCTGCATTTCTAGCTCCCATGTGACGCTGATGCTACCTGTTCCCTCTGTTGGCCTGGGACCAGACCAGAGTCTGACCACAGGTTCCCTATATGACAGCTGTAAGCAGGTGAGGAGCCAGGTGGCAGTTTGTGGCAATCGCATACAGTCTACGCAGAGATCATGGGGTCAGAAGGGAGTGTGCAGCCAACTTTTCTCACTACAGAGAAGCTTCATCCAGCAAGTGGGTCTGCCAGGTCAGGGCCCCTTCAGTTTCCTCAGCTTGTGGAGGAAAAAGCGTGGGGCTTGCTGCAATGGGCCTGCCTGGCTCTTGCTCTAGCTGAGACCCTCCCTCCTGGGTTCCCCTGGGCTGGTTGACGTCAATGCTAGTTCTGATGGCCTCACACACATTGTGGCTTAGGGCATGAGCATCTTTAGGATAGGAGAATTTAATAAGCCCAGGGAACAGCCACCAGTGACTATAAAAAAGGCAACTTATTTATTGTAGCACCATAATGGCTAATTTACTTAAATACATAAATTAAGAAATATCAAAAAGCCAAAGAAAACAAAGAACTTCTAAGTGGAGAAAAGTATACTACCTCTTTTTACTGGAGTACGGAGATCTGTTTTGTCACATTCAGCTTCTTCTTGATGTTTTTAACAGTTAATACCCTGACTGAAATATTACATTATTATTTTCCTACTCAATAATTTACTAGCACTGTAGTGTCTTGAATCCATCTGATCTTTCATAGTCTATTAAACTACTCTTCCTAGAATGGCCTGAAGGCACCCATCCAAAACTTCTTTTAATTAAAAAGATCGATATAAATCACTTGAATTTAGCTCTTTCTGGTTAACTTCTTAAAGGGGTCATTTGAACCACAAATAATGTAAGAATTATAAAGAAATAACCCATTTTCATTAATAAAATCAAACTCTGTTTTTTAAGGTTGGATGGAGGGATATTCAACTTGTAGAATAAGACTGCTCATCTTCCCAGCCCTGATTCCTCTCTGTTCTCTATTTCCCTGCCAAGTGTCACTTCCTCCTCCTGGAAACCATCACTAGCTGCCATTGACCACCCAGGCAGGTCTTAGATGCATCATGTATAACTGTGGGTATACCTACACTTGGCTTAGCAACACAGCTGAGAAGACAGAAATATTTAAACAAGCCTTTATTAAAGACCAGGGCACTGAATCTCAATTAAAGGGCCCATCTAATATCAGATAACAGGGTCCTAGTCCCAAAGATTCTGCTTTAGTGCATCTGGGTGACTCTGGATGATTCTAATCTGGCCCAGGGATTATTGTTTGGGAAATACTAGCCTAGAAATTGATAAGAGCATATTTTTTAACTCCATACACTGGTACTACTTCTGCATGCTTGATTATTTTCTGTGTATCATACAGAAGGAACATACTGAAAAGAGCTAATCCACCATAAATTGCCACTGAGTACAGAGTAGCTTAGAGATAAAAAAAAGAAAAATCAAGATAAAAGAAATAAACTGAGAGAATAGTGTACAACGAAATCAGGTCAGGTTGCAAATTCATGCTCTGGGACTTTGAGAGTCCATCCTGTCGTATCTTCAGGTCTGACCCTGTGTTCTCCTCTAATTCTAGACCTAGAGGGTGAGATCCAGAACAGAGAGGCATGCCTACTCCCTCCTGTCCAAGGGGAGTTGTCCAGGTTCTGAGACCTGGCCTCTTCCTATGATAATTGACAATAAAACCCTCTATTTCTTCAAAGAATCTCATCCTTCATGAGAAGGGTTGAACCCACTATCCCACTGAGTCAAAAGGAAGATCACATCTGAATCCAACATGATATCCCTACTACCTGTTCAAGAAAGAAACAGAAACATGCAGTGTCAATTAATGGGGGTGCCATGAACCACCACAGATAAATAAAGCTTATAAGTTCACACAACTATTAAATAGTCAACAAAAAAAGTTTTGGGGGGTCTGAACTTTTCCTTCTCCCACCTTATTTTGCGGGTCACCTTCAAATACTCTCCATCCTCCACAGTGAAATGGAAAATCTAGGTCTTGGGCACCCACTAGCCTATACATGGCAGCCCAGAAGTACGGCCCCTTCCTCCCAGAGCACACATGCTAAGCAGGCTAAACAAACTAAAATCAAATTGTTCCTAGACATTCTCCTCCCAATGCATAATAAGATGCCTACATTTTTCTTTTCTGAAATGAAAAGTATAAATAAATAAATATTTAAATAAATAGCATACTTTGTGTTATTTGTACTTCAGCTGCATACTGTGGTGAACAGGCAATGGATCGGATTCAGAAGGCTTTACTAATTCTCCCTTTTCTATTGACAAAGGGAAAAACTAATCACTACACGAATAATGTTTGGGAATTCAAGAAATAGGTTGATGTTTTAGAAATAAATGTACTATTTTTAAAGTTATATTTCAATTGGTTACTTTTTTTTTAAGTTATGGTCTTTAATTCTCTAAATTTAGCCTGTAATTGAAAATAAAAACAAATATTCTATCTTGGTTCAAGTGTAATATTAACACAAGGGAAAATCTCAACTTCACTGAAACTCAAGAACCCTGGAATTTGAGATTATGAAACTGGAAACTGAAAGCAGATTTATAGATTTGTGGCTTGATGTCCCCATTTTTAACACATTATAAGTGGCCTACAAAACAAAAATGCTCTAGTCTGAGCATGTTCCAGCTGAGATCGCTGGACTTGGGTAATGGAAATGTGAAGTTTGTATTTTTACATTTTGCTAGAACAAACTTTGTTAGAAGCAGGGTTGATAAAATGGCTCTCATGCTGGAACAGAACTTTAGCCACTTAGATGCTGAATAGAGGGCATGGATGGAGAGACAGTGTAGTCCCTGAGACTGGGGTGGTTAGGACACTTGGAGAGAGCTTGAGTCAGGAACTCTTCACCAACTGATTTGGGGGTGCGAGGTTGTAATAGTCTCTACCAACCCTAATTTGAACTAGAAACAAAGAGAAGAATAATGGTCAATTCCAGCCTCTGTATGAAAGAAGTGAAGGAAAAGAGAAAAGACAAAGAAAGAAAACAGAAAGAAAGGTAAATCGATGAAGATGTCTGGTGCTATGCTCCTGAATAACAGCTCACCATCGCACTCCCTGAATTTGAACAAATCCAGTTTGGCCAGGCCTACATTTTGGAGCCATCTCGTTGTGTAATTTTAAGTTAAGTGAATGTTAAGCATTTACCCTACTTGAAATAACAGCAATTTATTTGGCCCTGTCATGGTCTGATACATACATTTTCTGTGTTTGTGTAGTTAATTATACGGTCTGGAGCAGTTATTAGCAAAACGCTCTTATAGCAGACACCGAAAGGGAAATAAAGCAGGTCTGCTACCATTTAAGCTCCACATTTTATTATATTTGAACTGGTAGGAAAGAATTGCAGAGAAAATAATGTAATTTGTAGTGTATGAAGTGCTGATGTATCTGCAGTCCATAACAAGTTATGGTCACACTAAAGTTCATGAAGAAATAAATTACCAGAAACATCATCTCTCCAAACAAATAGGAAGTAGGACACTTCACTAAGAGTGGTGGGGGAAAAAAAGGTCTAGAATTTGTAGTTGACCAAGATTTCAGTTCCGATCATGACATTGTCTTCTCTTAAATATTTTACAATCAGAAATCTTACTAAGCAACAACCCAACCACCACCACCAAAAAGCAGGTATAATAAGTCTCAGGGTTGGTGAGAGTATTAAATGAATAATACATGTAAGTTATCTTATTCATAATAAGTAATAATCCAATGCTAGCTAAGGTAATCTTAAAAATTAAGTAGTCAAATATGAAGGAGTTTAGGAAAAGTACGGAAGTTGATTAATGTTATGAAACATGTTTTTTGGTTTTTTTTCTTTTCCATTTGTAACTCTCACATCAATCAGCAGATGAATTTTCAGCAGACAATTTTTAGACATTTTGCCCACTTGGTTCTGTGGTTCTGTTCTTCTCAGCACCTCACTATCTTAAAAACTTATGAGTGATCAGAGTGATAGAATAAACCTAGCTCTCTGACTGAGATTAGAGATAGAGATAGAAAGAGAGGGAGAGAGGAGAGAGAGGGGAGAGAGAGAGAGAAAGGAAGGAGAGAGAGAGAGGAAGGAGAAGAGGAGGAATGGGTAGGGAGAAGAGGAGGAAGAGAATCTATTTTATTTTTAGAATCTATATGGCATAAAAATAATACTGAAGTAAGAAACATATATTAATGTTTTACTTATAAAGTTAAAATGTAAAACAAATTTTAATAAGTTCAAAAGACAAAGAAAACGTTTTTTGGTTTTTTTTTAAGATTTATTTTATTGTTTTTGACAGAGAGAGAGAAGGGGGAGGGAGGGCCCAGAGCAGTCTCCATAATTGAACTTCATCAGTTTTCGACATGGTTTCATTCCACACAGGTGGGTGGGGGCTGCGCAGGGTGGGAACCGGGCCAGGGGCCTCTTGCATGGGAGTCACACCCCCTCGAGCCAGGGGCCAAACCGGGCAAGAACCAAACTGGGGGCCTCCTGCATGGTAAGCATACCCCAGTTTAGCATATGGGTCCGCATGGGCCGGGCCCGGAATTCGATCCTTGGTCCCCAGGGCTGCAAAGCGAGTGCTTAACCCACTGAGCCATCCTGGCTTCCCCAAGAAAACATTTTTTTAAAGTTGAGCCTCAAGTACCAGGTAAAATGGATGAGCTACTGTTTTCTCAGATGAAACTATAGGAACAAGAGAAACTGTATACTCAACACTGAGAGAGTCCCAGGAGAAATAAGACCAAGGTCACATCTAACTCAGCTGCAAATCCCCTTGGAGGCAGCCCTGACAGGTGTGCTGCGGCACTGTTGCTTGCTGTTTAAAGAAAAGGTCATCATTCAGGGCCTGAGCCCTCTGCAGCTTCTTAAAACATGGACAAGACGTCTCTGTATTTGTCACCAGTGAGAACCTAATTCATCAGAAGAAGCCAGAGAATTGGTAGAATTGAGCTTGTTTGGTTTTGTATTATAAGAAACTCATCTACCAGTTAGTATTTTATGTATAGAAATGTGTTCATTATAGCCTTTTAATGCCTTTGTAAAAAAAAAAAATATATATATATATATATATATATCAAAATAGCACCTAAAGAATCTGGAAACTTCCAGCCTTTGAGTCCTTTCGTAGACTCCATAACAACTGATTGAGAGAGCTTCTCCATCATTTCTGAGTGGTATTTTAATTCCAAACACGATTTTCTAGCTCTTTAAGTTATGACCTTTACATTTTCTCACAATTCACATATCTTTGTATACTTTAAATTAACTTGGTGCTTCTATGAGATTTCCAATTCTCAGAACGTGTGCAGTATGGATCTGATGGCACAGCCAAAGAAACCAGACACAGAAGCATCCATTAGAAGGATTTTGATTCATTCTTCATTCATTTTTTTAAATTCAAGAAGAATATAAGAACCATTTATTTACCAAGGACCAGACATTGTTCTAGGCACTGGGGACACAAGAAGAACAGGACACATAGGGCCCCAGCCCTCAAGGTACAGCAAATAAAAATAAATTAACACAGTGATAAGAGAATGGAGGAAATTATAAGAGCCATAAAAGAAGAGGAAAAAAAAATAGCAAGAGAGAAAAACCAGGGGCTGAGATAAAAAGTCACAAAAGGAGACCAATTTTATAAGATAGCGTGATCAGGGTGGGTTTTTTAAAGCTGCAATATTTAAGCTAAGGTCTAAAAATGAGGAGATCCTTAAAGGGGGGTGAACAGTATCCCAACAGTGGGAACAGCATATGCAGAGGCCATGAGTTGGGAAAGAACTTGGCTTGGGACAGTGGCTTGGAAGGTCTATTGCAGGGATCCAGGCAAGAGATGGGGTTGTGGCAGCAGAGGTTCAGGGCAGTGGGTAGAGTGAGATAGATGCATGTTGGAGATGGAGCTGACATTTCTTGCTGGTGTACTTGAGCATGAAAGATTGAGAAATAGGGCTTCTCCCTGCATTCTGGTTTGAGTCATTATAAGAATGGTAGTGTCATTTACTGAGTTGAGAAACAGGCTTTGGTGATGGTGGCGGTGGGGAAACAAGTTCCATTTTGACATGTAAGGTTTGAGAACTGTGTATGACAAGTGGAACTATAAGACGGGTATATACTTGTGTCTGAACTCAGAGAAGTGCTCTGATCAGAAGACATAACTTTGGGAGTCATCAACATAGATTCATTTGTATTGTTGTTGAATCCATGGGAAGAGATGTGATTCCCTATGAGGAAGGTAGGTACCTTGTATGGGGCCTCTTTTGAGGCTAAAAATGAACATTTATGGAGAGTCCTTCCATTCTCTTGGATCTTCCAAACTCTCTTCTAGACTAAGTCTCTTCTGACTCTATTATGATGCCGCAACCTGCAAGCAGAATGACTTTTACTAGGTGATGTTATCAGCCTATACGGAATGGTTTTCTCAACTCCTATGAGCAACTTTACAAGGAATTCATCCTAATGTTTACTTTCAAGATGTTGATGATATTGTTATTTATATAACAACACAGGGCACAAACAGGCATCTGCTGAGAAGGAATCTAGACTTAAGATCTGTTTTGTTTTGGCAAGTATAGTGATTTTGAATTTTTAAATTATAACATTTATACTAGACAAGCATTCATGCTGTGAATAGCCACCGTCGCCATCACTCCCTATTGCTACCTGGCTGCTTTTCTCATTTTGTTACCTTCCTGGCCCCATGGAGGAAGCAGTTGAGTTTGCATAAGGTGACCAGACGTCCCGCTTTTGGCGAGACAGTCCTGATTTTTAACAATTTGTCCTGCGTCCTGCGGTGTTTTAAAAAAGTCCCAATTTTTGGAAAGAATGCACGACAAGCTAGGGAACAGCGGGAGATAGACCAAATTTTTAATCAAGAACCCCCTCCCCCCCGGTCAATGGTGTCCCACTTTACCAATGTTAAAATCTGGTCACCTTAAGTTTGCAGCCCCTATATATTCACAGTATGGTGATGATGTTGATGATGATAGAGATGTTGATGACAGTATGGTGAAAATGATGGTGATAACGAGACTACTTATGTGTCATGAGCACTGTATATGTCAGACATCATTCTGAGCACGTTATGTCTACTTAGTACTCATTTAAACCTCACAATAACCCAATGACCCTATGAAGTAGTTAATACTTTCTCCATTTTACAGATGAGGAAACTGAGACAGGAAGGTAAATGATTGTGCTTGGTCATGCAGCTTCTGAATTCCTAAACACTTCATTATACTACGTTTAACTAATAGAAATTGTAATCAGTTCTAGAGCAGTATCTAATTTGTTCCTGTGTGGTTATTTGGGGGCAAGGGGAAGAAAAACAAAAGTAGAGACATCTTGAAGAAGTACCGTCATGTCATGTCCCAGCCAATGTTGGGGCTGCAGCAGAAAACCACCCTTCCTGTCCCCGGTCCAGCACCATTGTTGGATGCCAACCCATACAGAGTCCCAATAAAATGTCACAGAAGGTCACAGCAAAGTCCCCTGTTTTAACACCCAGTTGTTTTACAAGTGCCTTTGAATAAAAAGATAATCAGTAGCATTGAGACAATTCTTGGTGACCTTCTAACCCACTACTTCTACTTCAAATTCTCCAGCTTCTTATCATGGCTTTTCTTCTTTAATTTTCATTTCCTACTAAGTTCTTTACTCCTCTCTATCATTTCTTTGTCTCCTATTGCATTCTGAGCTCTATTGGTGTTGGCAAAATCAATTTCTGAATTTTCTTTTTAGCGTAAGGCAGAAATCACTTGGAATTTTGTTCAACTTTTTCAAATGATTTTCAAAATGCTGAGCTCAATGTTCTGTTTCATATGTACCATCATCTAGGTGTTTATCTCATTATGTTTATATTACTGTTACCTGTGTCTGCCATCATTTTATTTGGAAAACCTTACTGGACAGTGACCATGTCAGGATCATGGAACATTGGTTCACAGCTGAGCATGCCTGAGGGCAACTGGTTTTTTGTTTGTTTGTTTGTTTTTTAAATACATGAGATAAAACACTGAATTGATTAAACGTTAGTTACAAGAAGTGATTTTTTTCGTGAGGAAAATCTCTTCTCCAAAAAGGAGCATTTGTCATACATTTGGGTTTTTGTTTGTAGAGCATTTGACATGAGAAGGTTGAGTGAGGAAAACTGGAATTCTGAATTGCTTCATAGCTGTTGCCTCCTGAAGGTGAGCAAGAAATAAAAATGAAGCCTTTCAGAAGTGAAGACCTAAGTCCATGAAGATACACGTTTTGATTCACCAAAATTTCCAGAAAAACATGATGTATGCAGTGCCAGTGACCTTGTATCACAAATTCTAATGAAGAATTCAGTAAGATCTGGCTGAATGGGAGAATCCCTAGTGTCCACTGTGTCCCTGGCCCCGGGGGACGTGCTGGGGGAGGTGTTGGCAGGTGTAGCCTCTCCCTCACCCAGCTGGAGGGAGCCGGACACAGACACTCAGGAGGTAGGGGCTGTGTGTTAAAGGTTCTGTGTGATGTCTGCATAGATGCCAAAGAAATCTCTGAGTGAGTGCATGGAATCAGACAAACAGATGAATAGTTGGTCGGGAACAACTTATTTTTTTAATCACCCCGAATGGAAAGGAAACGAGAACCTGAACTATCCTGGAAGCTCTTGTAAGAAAAGTCCCTGTAGTTTTTCAAGAAATGTCAGAGCAAACACAACAATGCTTCTGTGTGTTTCCTAGTTGGCAACCTGAGCTTATCTTGTGAGCTGGAGAAGGTAAGCCAAGAAAGCACGCAGAACCCTACCCAAAGGAGGAGTCAGGGCCGAGCAGACGGCTGTCGTCTGGGAGTCTGTCACGGGAGTGCGTGGGCTTCTAAGGAAGAGGTGACTAGGTGACAGAGGTGGGCATGCACGAAGCGGGCTGTCTGCTCTGTTGCTTGCCGTGCTGGGCGCAGTGCGGTCTTCAGCATCCACCTGACGTTATTCAAACCTCAGTTCCCCCCTCACTTACCACTTGCTATCCTATTGCTCCCTGCTCCCTGGCTTCCTTCTGCTTTTTCATCCTCATTTGGGATTCAACTGGTGGTACGAATGTCTGCGCTCACACAGAGAATTTCTTCCAGCCTGGTGGCGGTGGAGGGCCCTGGAGTAGAGGTCAGGGCAGAAGCTGCCTTCACTGCGGAACATCTCTAATCTGTCCTCCCGGCTTGTGGGCGGCTCTGAGGGCGCGAGAGCCTCAGTTTATTGACCTGTTTTGCTTTCTGCTCTGCGTGAGACTGAGTTTATTTATTTTGCCTCCCTATTCCAGTGCGTGTGTGAAGCAGGCTCTCCCTGCCCTTCTCCTGGGGCTGAGCCTCTGCATTCTGAGACCAACGCAGTGCTGGGCAAGTGGGCTGGCCTGCTTGGCCTCCTGTTCAGCCTGGAGTCCCGCTCCACCCTGTCCCACCTTGGGCCGTCTGCTGCTCTCTTTCGGAGGCCCCGGGCATGTTCGGGGCTCCCTGCACCTCACTGGGGCCCCCGGGAGCTCTGTGAGGCTGGCTAAGGCTCATCTACCCCGGCTTCTACAAGCCATTTCGGGGCTGGGGCATGGGAGGACATTGCTGCCTCCCTGGGACACACTTGTGCCTTCAGACTCACTGTCCCCTGACCTATCTAGAGTATCTGCCCATAACGCCACTCCTGGGGGCTCCTCCTGGGGACCCGCATCAGTGTCTGGCTTGCTCCCTTCCCTCTTTGGAGGCTTGTCCAGAGGCCGGAAGGATATGGGCTGTGCCTGATCACAGATTCTCCCAAGGCTGTTACTTATGCCCAGAGTCCCTTCTCTTCTCCTTGAAGTTGAATGCTTGCATTCTGTGGGGTCACAATCAATCGAGACAATACTGCTATTATGTCTTTTAAAATATTGAAGCTTCAAATCACCCGGCCCAAGTACAGTGAGTTAAAAATATCAGTTACCCCTTTCTTTAAAATGCAGCAAGGAAGGCAGGTGAGGAAACTTGAGGAGCATCAGAATGAAGCCCAGACAACAGAATACAGATGGTTTCTTATGCCTGTTTCTCAATTTGCCAAAAGCTACATTTCAGTGCCTGTCTCCAAAGGAGAACTGAAATAACTCCACCAATTCTGTTGAACTAAGCATAGCCCTCCCATTCTTCTCCCTAAAATGTCCAGTGCCAGTGAGGCAAGTAGAGACTATTCAACTGAAGGCACTACAACTTGTAATGTATCTACTTTGACTCAATTTCCTTTGTGTTCAAATTTCCAATCAGCAAGCCCTGCAACCTTTAGAAGAATACTAGCTCATACACAACATCCAAATGAAATACTTCCATTCAAGAATCTAGCCTAGGGAGGTGGGTGGGAGAGATGGGTGGGGGGAGTAGGGAGGAGGAATCAAATACATGGTGATGGAAAGAGAGCTGACTCTGGGTGGTGAGCACATAATGCGATGTATAGACAATGTAATGTAGAATTGTACACATGGAAACAATGTAATTGATATCAATTAATGTCACCAAAAAAAATTTAACAAAAAAAAAAAAAAAAGAGGAAGAAGAAGAAGAATCTAGCCTATAAGCCCGGTTACTATTTGTAGGACCAGGTGAGGGAAAGACTGCAGGCCATCCTTACTGGCTGCTTTGGGATAATACCTTTGAAATGAAGTCAGTTGATACCTCAATGTCTGTTAGACCTATTTGTAGGGACTTGTGTTTCATTCTAAAAGATGAATAATGGATCATGCAAATGATCCTAAAGTACCATTTAAGATTTTTAAGAGTATAGGCACACTTGTGCCACTGTTCAAAAATACAAACCATGCAGAATGGAACTATGTGAATATGTGATACAGAATGCATGATATATCACCGAAGAATCTGGTACTGGTTTAATTCACATGGGTTGCCGGCATTGAAATGAGACCTGTGTCCTTAGGTGCTAACTCAGCCTCACGGGCCTTAAGGCAGTGACCCTGGAAAGCTCTCTGAGAGGTACGTACCAGACTGTGAGACTGAGGCAAAGGGGATGCCCCTGCTGCCTAGCCAGTGTTGTCTTTCATGTTCAAGGCTCCAATTGCCTTCTTGCAAAACAGTTCGCTCGGTCTATGTTCACCTACCTTAAAGGTCCTTGTTAACTCAAATACTGCACTAAATTCATGGTTTTTTGTTTTTGTTTTTAGTACAAATATTAAATAAAATTGTATTTACTTTGTAACTCAAAACTTAGAATTTTATTACTAATTTTATCAAGGAGTAAATTTGCAGCCATAATCAAAATTCAGTTTGGAAGTATCCCATATAATGCACATGTTTTTTGATATTCACCTACAGTCACATTCCGGGGATTTGCTTTTGAACCCTCAGAGCCTCACTTACTATATTACAATTTCATTTTTCTAAAGTGCTTGAAATTTCACACTGCAGAAAGGTTGACCCCTATGTTAGAGATCACCGAGGAAGAAATACATGAAAACATGTCTTAATCCATAATGTAGAGGGGGTGAATGTGAGCATGAAAACTTTTCATTCTGCAAACCAATTTCCACAGGAAACCCACCAGGAAGGCTAAGGTTGTAACCACAAAAAGTAACTTATTCTGCCTTCATTTAAAAAATATGACACTTTCTCCCAGAATGCATTTAAAATTGTATTACTCCTTTGACCATGCCGAGGCAGGGATCATCTGCCCATGTTGCTGTTAGGACAGCAGAGTCAGATAGGGGCTGGGTGACATCCGCAGTCAGCCATGAATTAAACACAAGCTCTTCAATTTTTCATTTACTGCTTTTTGTAAACCCAAGAGGCTCCTATGTTTCAAATTTAGAAAGTAAGCAACTCTCATAGCTCTCTTTCTCTTATGTAAATAATACAACAAAATGCAGCACAAAGGGAAGCCAGGATGGCTCAGAGCTTTGGTTAAGCACTTGCTTTGCCGCCCTGGGGACCAAGGATCAAGTCCCGGCCCCAGTCTATGCAGACCCATATGCTGAACTGGATGTGCTTCCCATGCGAGAGGCCCCCAGCCCAGCTCCTGCCCTGCATGGACCCCGCCCACCTGTGTAAAATGAAACCATGTCAAAAACTGATGATGTACAACGATGGTGACTACTCTGGATCCTCCCCCTTCTCTCTGTCTCTGTCAAAAACAGTAAAATAAATCTTTTTTTAAAAATGCAGCACAAGCCAACTATGCAATTAACTTGGGGATTTATCATCACTGGCCCCACAGAGTCCATGTTCGGGTTCTAAGTACATTTTCCTTACTGGCTGCACAGGTTTCTGCAGAAATGTCTTTTCTCAGCTTAGAAAAGAAGAGCTAAAGAGGCATATGTCTCTGGATGTTCAAGAAATGGTGAAATCCTACAGAGGTAGTACCGCGTCAGGGGAGAGGGACTGTGATGTCAGCCGTAGGTTCCCAGAAGAGGTCCTTGACCTTGTTGGCTCTGTCCTCTTGAGTTACAGTAGTAGGGAGTTTCTTGAACTGCCCGCTCAATTGGCAGAATGCACCCGGGGTGCTGTGATGCGGTGGGTGTTCTATCTGGGATGGCGAAGTGCCTGCAAGCTCCCACAGTGAATCCTTTGGCTGGTCGGAGAGGTGCCTCATGCTGCAAAGAGTGGGAGCTTTGGTAGAAAAGAAAGTCGTGGTATTTGAGCTATAGGAGGAAGTGTTAATTATTTTTAATGAGACCCTCATGCATTCCATTTCTAGTTTTCTGTATGACAGGGTGATGTATCACAAACTCTGCATGGGGTAGAGTACTCTCTGATTTTCTCTTCTATGCAATTTCATTTATTAAAAAACTCTAAGCTTATTTGATGCTCCGAATACTGATACTTTTTAATGAATAAATTATAAGAAGTTTTGGAACAGTGCTTTCTAATAGAAATATAATGAAGTTACACATGTAATTTAAAGTTTTCTTGTAGACACATTAAAAAATGTAAAAAGAAGTAGATGAAATTAATTTAATAATATATTAATTTAAGCTACTGTATCCATAATATTACCATTTCAATATATACAGTGAATACAGTAACAATTCATTGTATATGTAATATTTCCGAGAGAACTGAACTGGGGGAGCTCCCAGTTCAGCATATGGTTCTGCACGGGCCGGGGCCGGGATTCCATCCCTGGTCCCCGGCGCTGCAAAGTGAGTGCTCAACACACTGAGCCATCCCGGCTTCCCCGAGATTTTTTTTTAATTGTTAAATTTGTTAGGGTTACATTGGTTGGTAATAATCACATAGGTTCCAGGTGAACAATTCTTTCCATCACCATATATTTAGCTCCTCCTTGTTCCTCTCCTACTCCCTCCCCTCTTATTTTCAGTTAACCACCAAATTATTTATTGTATCCATGAGATGTTGTTTCTTTGTCGCTTTCAGTTTTAGATTCCACATAGGAGTGAAGTCGTGTGGTTCTTAGCTTTTTCTGTCTGGCTTATTTTGTTTAGCAGGATGATCTCAAGTTCCATCCACATTGTTGCAAATGGCAGAATTTCATCTTTTCTTATCACTAAGTAATATTCCATTTGTATATATATATATATATATATATATATATATATATATATATATATATATATATATATATATACCACAGCTTTTTTATCCAGTCATCTATCGAGGGACACTTGGGTGTACCCATGTCTTGCCCAACATGAACCATGCTGCTTTTTTACATTTTTATATTAAATCTGCCAAAACCAGTAAATATTTTGAAGTTAAACATACTCAATTTGGATGTTAAGTTTTCATCAGAACTACTTAATCTATATTTAGTTTTCATAAAATTTATGGGTGAAAAACTAAACTCACATTTCTAAGTCGCTCCAGACATACTGAAAATAACTGAAGTGGGATCCATTATTAAATTTAAATTAATGAAAATGAAATAAATTTTAAAATGCAGCTTCTCAGTTGCAAAAAAAACAAAACTAAGGTCATGATACAATTTGATTAGTCGTTTTTGCCCCTCTTTCAACCAACAGCCATCCAGAGTGTATAAGCTCCATTTCTCCTATGAGGCCCTGCTAGGGTGGGCAGGGGGGCGGGGGGGAGGGTGTTGTGCTCTGGGCCCTGCTGAGAGAAGTACAGCAAAGAAGCCACAGCAGGAGCCAGAGCAGAAGCCCAGAGGAAGGTGAGTCCCCGCTCACCCTGTGCTCACCTCCCACCGTGTCTTCCCAAGCCCTCCCTCCTGTTGACACCCAGTCACGCAAAGCAGCCTGCAGCAACTTGGATCGCTGCAATTTCCCTGGGATCCTCGGGAAAGGTGAGAGGTTTCTCCTGCAAACCAGAAAGCACTGCAAATGCCTGTAGAAATGGTTACAGTGGTTTTGTTTTCATTTTCCCCCATTTTCTTAAAAAGTGAGTGTGAGCTAAGCTGACTATTGGGTCTAATTTCTAGCTCCCTCTCTTCTCACCTGGATGGCCTTGGACAAGAAAACATGGCTCCGTTTCCCCATCAGTAAAACACGGTCTTGATGAGGATAAAATGAGGCAGTATTTAAATCATCTCTCAGGGACCCTGGTTGAGGAAAAGTCCTCAAGAAAGAATAGAACTTATTATTGTTTTAGACTCTGGACTCCTAAAGTTTATCAACAGAGAACTCTACAACCCAACCTCTATGCAGAACATATGAGTGTTTTAAGGGCAGCATATCCTGCAGTTCTCAGAAAAGAAAATGCCTTGCATGATTTGTAAAAAAAAAAAAATAGTACTTATTTGTAAATAAACACATCTTGGGTTTATTTTACGTGAGTACATCTAGCAGGAGCACCATGCCAGCTCCCCCCCAAAGAGGATTATGTGACCTACAGACCTCAGAATTGGATGGTTTGAGTCAATGTTGGTATGCATTTAAAATGAATGCCCCCCCCACACACACATTATTGCAGAAGAAAAAAATACAAATTCTGCCCGTGGTCACTCATCTGCTTTTGTTTATGAACTCACAACGATTTCCTTATTCTTTTTGCCTGTTTCTTCTCTCAGCTCCCTCGCCAGCAGCACTCTGTTGTATCACAGGCCTCAGGCTATGACTTAGAAGGGAAATGAGAGGCCAAGCTTCCATGATTCTAAGAACTGTAATGGCCTTACACCTTGTCCATCCTCTCCCATAACCTATTGCCATTGGTTTTTAAGGGATTTCAAAAGGTGAAGCCCAGTGAGTTAAGAGTGATTTCTTTTCAGCTCATCCGTTTAGATCAGTGGGTTCTTACTGCTTTGAGATTAGAAAGGTCAGTGACCTTCAATCAAGAATCAAGACAACAAAAATGAGCAAGGACAGTAGGAAAACAGTGAACGATTTGCTTACATAACACTAAGGAAATGATCACCATGGTATGTGCATATCATTATGTGAATTTATGCCATCAGCAGATGTTCAGATTAGATAAAAGTTGCACATTACCATGTTATGCAATACATAGAGTGTGTCATTATGGATTCTATTTTTGAGTGACATCCTGAGATACTTATAGGATATTTAGCTATAATAAACTTTCCATAGATTTGTCATAGTTCGAGAAAAGTGAAACTGGAAGTGGTAAACTCAGAGGCAATGGTGGTATGGTAGAAAAAGCCCTAGAAAATCCAAATTAGTATTCTGTCTTCCCACACGCTGACTGTGACCTCGAACAAGTTCTTTTACCCCACTGAAGCCTCAGTTTTCTCATCTGTAAATGAGTATCCAAAATAACCACACCCTGATGTTTGTGTGAGAATTAAGCAAGATAAAAAATGTGGTATTCTAGGGCTATTCTTAACCTCGTGTTTAATTGAGATGGATTTTAAATATGTATAATTTTATTTAACAACATAAGAAAATGTTTGTAATATATTGTTAAATGGAACTAGTAGATTACGATATTATTCATAAGATAACCTACATTTTGTATTTAGCGATTCTCATCATTTATACCCAGCCTGACTTTCTCTCCCAGGCTCTACGCTTGTACATGCAAGTGCCCACTTGACATCTCTACTTGGGCCTCGAAGCTTACATATCCGAAACCAACCTTCTGATATCCCCCAGCCCACACCCAACCTGCTTTCCTTCCAGCTTTCCACATCTCAGTTCACAACAGTTCATTTCCTCCATCCTTTAAGTCTCAAAGGCCCAAATTCTTGACCCTTCTTTTTCTCTCCTCCCCCACATCTAATCTGTTAACAAATCTTCTTGACTCATTCTTCAAAATAAACCCAAATTTCAACAGTTCCCCACTTCTTCCACTACCATTCAGCCCAAACTGTCGTCTCTCCCCGGGGGTTACGGCCATAGCCTTCTACCGGCTCTCACTGCTGCCTGCGGTCCTTAAACAGCCAACTTGCAACCCAGCTGCCAGAGGGAGCCTTTGAAACCCTAAGTTATTTCACATCACTGCTGGGTGCAGAGCCTCCAACGACTCCCCATCCACTCAGAGTCAAAGCCAAAGCCCCAATGGTCCAACAAAACCTTCCATGATCTGACACCCTCAAGTTCCCAGGACTTCCTGGGCCTCATCATTCTTCCCACCTCTGCTCACTCTGTTCCTGCCATATGGGACCCCTGGATGGTCCTCAGACAGACCAAGCCCACAGCTACTCCAGTGCCTTTGGACTTGCACCTTCCTGCCTGCTCTGCTCCAGCCATCCACGTGGCTCCCTTCGACCAATGGCAGGTCTCACTGCAAATGGCGCCTCTCGGTGACATCCTCACCAGCTCCCTATCTCATGTAGCCAGCCCCTCCCCACCCCACACTCCTCATCCCCTTGCCCTGCTGCGTTTTCCTTCAGTAAGCTTATCACCATGTGACAGTGTCACAACGTGATATGTGTGTACGTGCGTATGTGTGTGCATAATATGCAGACATACATACACACACACACACACGTAATTAGTTTATTCGTTTATCAGCCACTCTCTGTGAGGGTCAGAAATTTCTGTTTATTATTGCTGTAGTTCCACTGTCCAGAACAATGCCTGATACAGCGAAGGCTCTCAATAAATACTTTTGAAATGTGTAAATGAATTATTTACCTATTTTCATTCAATGAATATTATTGGGCCCCCATCCTGTGCCAAGCATTGTTCTAGGAACTTGAAATACCATAGTAAATAAAATAGTCTAAGATACTGTTCTTATGAAGGCTTATCTGTCTATCTATCTATCTACCATCTTTCTATATCCATATCTATCTATCCATCTATATATCTATCTCTATATCTGTATGTACATCTACATTAAGGTGACCAGATTTTAACATTGGTAAAGTGGGACACCATTGACTGGGGGGGAGGGGGTTCTTGATTAAAAATTTGGTCTATCTCCCGCCATTTCCTAGCTTGGCGTGCATTTTTTCCTAAAATCGGGACTTTTTTAAAATGCCTCGGGATGCGGGACAAATTGTTAAAAATCGGGACTGTCCCGTCAAAAGCGGGACGTCTGGTCACCTAAATCTATATATCTCTTTTTTTATTATTAAATTTATTTGGGGTGACATTAATTGATATTAATTGTTTCCAGGTGTACAATTCTGCATTACATTGTCTATATATCACATTATGTGCTTACCACCCAGAATCAGCTCACTATCCATCACCGTATGTTTGATTCCCCTTCCCTACTCCCCCTCACCCATCTTGCCCCCCACACCTCCCCCCTTACCCTCAGGTAACCATTAAACTACTGACTGTGTCCATGAGTCTTTGTTTCTTTGTTCCTTTCAGTTTTATATTCCACCTATGAGTGAGGTCATATGTTTCTTGATTCTTTCATTCTGACTTATTTCGCTTAATAAGATGTTTTCAAGGTCCGTCCATGTTGTCACAAATGTCTTTATTTCTTCTTTTCTTATTGCTGAGTAGTATTATCTGTCCATCTACCTACCTATCTATCAAAAACTGGGAAGTGAATAGTGATTGGACTACGGTATGGTGATTTTCTATACTTGTGTTCTTCTGTACTTTCTAAATTGGCCTGTGATTACTGTTTTAATCAGAAACAACAATGCAAATAGAAAAGAGGAGTGAGGAAACAGTCAAACACAGAGGGAAACTTTAACATCTGTCCTGTGTTCATGTGAAATCTGATTGTGTATCAGACCATTACCTTCCTGCTGTGACTGAGTCAGGGAAGCTTGCTGGAGACAAATAGCCTGACTTTAATCTTTGCTGGTTACATGGCCTTCATTAAGCTCTCTTTGTAGCTCAGTTTCCTCATCTAAAAATTGGAGATAAAAATAGTACCTACTTCATAGGTTGATGCAAGGATTGAGTTCATACATGTAAAGTACTGAGAACAGTGCAGGACACAGAACTAATAATCAGTGATAAGTACTAACTATTACTATTTTTGTTGGCATTAGAGGTATTAATTATAATCTTTATTATTATTGAACAAAAAGGGGGGAGATTTATTCTCAATACCATTACATGTAATTATACATTTATTGGCTCTTAGAAAAAAAAAAACTATGTAAAATTTTATTCTCACACACAAATCTGAATCATTTATTGATAGTAAGGTCTTCTGTTGGTAAATTCATTAGGACTTAAAGGGCAGTTCTGAGAATAGGAGCAGTCTTCCCTGAAATGTCTCAGACACGGTGCTTGGAAGCTGATTTTCTGGCCATGTGAGCAGGGAGTCAGGATGTCGCCTCCTGAGACGTCACAGAAGCAGCAGTGCAAATGAACCTGTGTGATTGGCAATCCACTGTGAATGCCTGTATGTCTGATGTGAAGCTAATTATCTTAACTTGAAAAACAATTATATTGTTTCAAAAAATATAAAGATTAATTTAGCTCCAGATCACATTTAAACTGAATAACACCCTTACTTTAAATATATGTAATTCTTTGAAAAATTTATTCAAATCTCTTTGTTTGACAAGTGGTTATGCTTTATCAAATTCAACCTGGAAGGTTTTAATACTTTGGGCAGTTATTTGTAAATTTGTTTATTTGTTTTTGCTTCTCTGTATGTCCAGCCCAGACCAATTATATTATTAGTTGCAAATGTTTTCATGTAGCCTTTTATCATACTGATTCATAAGTAATCCAATTAAATATGATGAAGCAAATTGCTTAATGCAGGAATAAGTGTTAAGACGTCTGTGAATTCTGTACTTCAGCCATCGTAGTTATTAGAGTTAGGGATTTTTACAAAACAACTATTAATACATAGAATGGTACAGAATCTCAACATGTTCTCTGAGACTGAAGACTAGAAAGCTCAGAGGCCAGACTCCACGACTGCATTTCCATTTCAACAGCCAGAGGTGAGGAACTACAAATTCGATGAGGCAGCTGAGGTGCACTTTCTTTATGTTGTTCACATTTGAATAGT